>CAODLS010147294.1:0-21199 GCA_948243855.1 Flueggea neowawraea | reverse complement strand
GTTATTTAGGCTTATTTGGATATTTTTACCATTTTTTGTTGATGACAAAAAGGGAGAGAAAAATGGAAGTTTGAAGTGTGATGTTAGTTGGAATTTCGGGACCTAGCACAATTACCTTCCAAGTTTCTATATCATAGAATTGAATGAAAATAGTCATCCTTTTCTTCCAGGAGTTGAAGTTGGAGCCATCAAAGAAAAGAGGACGAGTTACCGCATGACTTTCAGTATGTGTTCCAATATTCAAAGCCATCCCATATTGACTCTTGTATGTTAAGCCGCTTCAAATAAGAGTCCAAGCTCTAATACCAATTGTAGAGTCAATAACAACACTAGAATGGAGGAAGGGTTGAATAGTGTGGTATGAGTAGCTTTGAATTTTCTTCAAAAATAATTGCAAGTAATGAAAGAACACCAAGAACTTATAGTAGTTCGGTTATCTCGATGCCTACGTCCACTACCTAAGTATCACCACTTAGGATTTCCACTATTAATCTTCACAAGATTACAACTTCACTTTCTAGCAAAGTAAGAACTCTTACAATGTTCTTGAATTTGGTTCAAGAATAAAAACCAACCTAAGGATCTACCATTTAATCCCACTCACAGTCACTATTAAAAATGTGTTTAACAAACACTCACCAACAATAAATGAACAAGTGATACAAGCAATAATGACAACAATTAAGAATAATAGACTTGTATCAATAAGAGAGAGAAAATCAAGGCTTTAATGCTTAGTTGTTCTTAGAAATGAATGCTCAAGAGTTATTTTACATTTTCTGAAGTCCCCATGAAGTACTTATAGCTTCTCATGTCTAAAGAGCCGTTGAGGGATTGATTAGAGCCATTGTGAGATAGAGCAGTCGAGCATTAAATGCCTCTGACACAGCACCTTACTTAAGTAAGCACTTGATGTTACTCGATTGACTTGTTATTCTAAATCGATCTCTAGGTTGTGTTACTCGAGTGACCAATATGCCTTACTCGAGTGAGTAACTTTTCGGACCGTTAGGACCACCAACCCTCAATATTTAAACTCTGTTTGTGTCAATCGTAGGTATAATCATGTTGTCTTCACTTGATTACTCGAGTGACAGAACGTGTTACTCGAGTGAGAGGATGTTGTTCATGTCAACTGGTTGATTGAATTACTCGAGTGATTAATGTTCTTGCTCGAGTAATAGACGTGTATCAATAAGAGAGAGAAAATCAAGGCTTTAATGCTTGGTTGTTGTTAGAAATGAATGCTTAAGAGTTCTTTTACATTTTCTGAAGTCCCCATGAAGTATTTATATCTTCTCATGTACAAATAGTCATTGAAGGATTGGTTAGAGCCATTGTGAGATAGAGGAGCTGAGCATTAAATGCCTCTGACATAGTACCTTACTCAAGTAAGCACTTGATATTACTCGAGTGAGCTATTCTTCAAAATTGATCTCCACATTGTGTTACTCGAGTGACCAATATGTTGTACTCAAGTGAGTAACTTTTCAGGCTGTTGGGACCACCAACCCTTAATATTTAAACTCTGTTTGTGTCAATTGTAGGTATAATCATGTTATCTTCACTTGATTACTCGAATGACCGAACGTGTTACTTGAGTAAGAGGATGTTCTTTATATCAACTGGTCGATTGAATTACTCGATTGATTAATGTTGTTGCTCAAGTATGATTTTCCACACTGATACCTAAAAAATGTTACTCGAGTGACGAAATAGGATAAGACGAGTGATATAGAATATTGATTACTCGAGTGAGATTCATTATGTTACTCGAGTAATATATGCTATAGATTACTCGAGTGAGGGCTATTGTATTACTCGAGTCAAACAGTGGATGGATTACTCAAGTGAAGCCTCATGTTACTCGAGTTAGCAAATTCAACTAACAGCCTCTGGAAGTTCGAATGATGAATTACTAGAGTGGACATATCACTATTTGAACATAAAATCCCAAGTGAAATAAACTGGGCATAAATGTTACTAGAGTGCAAATTTCACCAAAATATCAAACACTATTTTGTTCATCATCAAAACATAAAAGGACTTGAATGTTAATCACCCTTGCTTCAACACTCGGAACATACTATCAGGAGGTGGCTTTGATCGAGTCATCCGAGCAACAAAACCCTTCCCTCGTGGAAGTGAAGTGGATGAGAATATCTGAGGGAGTCCTCTAGTGTGTGGGTTGTTAGCCCAAAAAAATGCGCAAGCACCAATCAGTCTCAAATCAAAAGAGAATAGGAAATATTCATTTGATTTGGACAAAGCTAACATGATCTTTGATTGGATTTTAGAGAATAAGAGAATCAAGATCAAAGGAATTGACAAACTCTCCCCACCCGAGGAATTGCATTGGAAGAAGTTTTGTAAATGGCTTAGTTCATCAACTCACTCGACAAACATTTGCATAGTTTTTTGAAATATAGTGCAAGACTTGATGGAGTCCAAGGGATTGCAATTCCCCGAGTACAAAGAGGCTATGGGAGTAAATAGTAATCATTTCCCACATAATGTAGAATGTGCATTAATCAAGTTATCTCCTTGTTTGCAAGATGCTTTGAAGGTGACCACGACCACTCGGGTGACAGTCACCGTTTTCAACATGCTGGTCAACATGAGGGAGATTAGACCCGAACAAAAAGAACAAGTTTCACCACCAGGACCTCAAAGGACGAGCCAGACTCAGAAATGTCGGTGGTACAGGTGCCTCTGAGCTAAAGAAGAAACAAGAGCATAATAGTCAAGCTAGAGAGGTAGCAAAGGTGGGGAAATCAACCCCTAGCAAACCTGGTCCAAGTCCGCAAAAACCCGAGAAAAAATGGAGGGCCACAACCGAGTGAGATTATGATACTGATTTTACGGTGGATGATAATGACTTTGAGATTCTCCAAGATGACTTCTCACCACTCGAGAAGGGCAAAGATCTTGAGTGCGACATGGTCCTCACACTTTCGACAAGTTATCGAGCTATGTCAGACAAAGGGTATGCTAAGGCCAGATGACATCGAGGATGTGTCTGCGGCAGTAACCGAGGCTGCAAAACTACAGAAGGTTGAGGTCTCCCCAAAGCAAACCCCGGATAATCATATTTGTTATGAGAAGCATGGCCTTTCAAAAGGAATAGGTTTTAAAAAGTTATACATAAAGGTCATCATTAATATGGTGCAGATCGGATAGATTCTCGTGGATGGGGGAGATGCAATCAATCTTTTACCCCCTAAGAATGTTACCTGCAATTAAAAAGTTTAAGAAAGGCCTAGTACTTACGGATTCAAACGTTCTTAGCTTTGTTGGAAACGTTACTTAAGTATTTGGAATCTTGGTTGTTCCTTTGAAAGTAGGGACAAAGGAAGGGAATCAAATCTTCTATATTGTTGACATAAGAGGTGCTTCCTTCAATGCCTTGATTGACCGAGATTGGCTGCACAGGAGTTTATGTGTGCCCTCAACCATTTATCAAAGGCATTCACAGTGATGCCATTGAAACGGTATACACAAATCCAGATGTGAAACATGCTAAAACTTATGTTGTTGACATTGGTTTTATAGGTGATGCCTTAATCCCATATTGGAAAATCTATGCATGCCAAATAGCGAGCCTGACCCAAAAGGAAAAGGTGCCCAATGAGGAGGATGATGCAACTAAGGTCCCTCTATAAAAAAACAATCGTTGTTACTTGAGTACCACAAGGAGTTCCACGAACAAGTTACCGTGGAAGATGGGTCTGACTCTAATACGTCCAGCAACAAAAATGAAGACACGAATCCAGTATGGGCAGAGCTCGAGGAGGCCTCTCATCGATTACAAGTCATAGTGATTGAGCGCGAGCAACAAAAGCTAATAGGAAACTCATCTTCGATGAGTAAGTCCATCGTCGAAGAAAGCATGCCAGTCATTCAGACTTCCATGCAACAACTATTGGTTCTCAAGACCGAAGCTATCATATGAGAAAGCAGTAGAGTTCAAGTATGCGAGGTTTGTAAACTTGGCTACATATAAGAGAATGAAATCCCAATAGAATATTATGGAAGTGGATTTACCTCGGTAAGCTTGGCTCGAGAGGCTGAGAAGCTCAAGCACTAGGCTCATGATCCCTTTGGGAAGATCAACTTGGGATCTAAGGATGAGCCTCAGACGTGAATTACGGCCTACTTGACGAGGCCTACAGTGAAACTGGTGCAATTATTAGGAGAATTCAATGATTACTTTGCCTAGGATTACCCCGAGAGGCCAACGTTGGACAAATCACTATTTGAACATAAAATCCCAATCAAGGAAGGTGTAAGGCCGATCAAACAGACCCCGAGGAGAATGGTTGAAGAAGTCATAGAGTTAGTGCAACAGAAAATCCAGAAGCTCCTAAAAGTTGGATTCATCAAGACCTCGAGGTACGTAGATTGGATTTCTAATATTGTGTCTGTTAAGAAAAAGAATGGAAAGATCTAGGTCTGTATAGATTTTTGAGATATATATCAGAGTACCCCGAAGTATGAATATCCAATTTCAGTGGATGACTTGTTGATTGACAATACCTTTGGATTTCACATGTTCTTCTTCATTGATGGGTATTCGGGGTACAATCAAATTTATATGGCCGAGGAAGTTGTCCATAAGATAGCCTTTCGTTGTCCTGGTGCATTGGAAACTTACGAATGGGTGGTAATGCCATTCAAGTTAAAAAATGCAGGGGAAACCTACCAACGAGCCATGAATGCCATCTTCCATGATTTGATTGGTCATATCATCAAAGTATACATTGAAGATATATTCGTCAAATCTTAGACTCAGGATATACATCTCGAGGATTTAACCCAAGCATTCAAAAGAATATGCACTCATGGGTTAAAACTGGATCCACTAAAGTGTGCCTTCGGGGTCTCTACGGGTAATTTCTTAGGCTTTTTGATCCATAATCGTGGAATCAAAACAGACCATAATAAAGCTAAGGCCATAATTATTGTAAAGCCATATCAAACAATGAAAGAGTTACAAGATTTTCTTGGGCAACTTAATTACTTGCGAAGCTTCCTTTCTAATGCTGCATGTAAAACTCGAGTATTCTCGCCACTTTACAACTTAAAGGATCCAAGGAGTTCATATGGGAATGGAAAAGTATGAGGCTGTAAGGACCCCTTTGTTTTAGTCAAGATACCGAATAATTTTTTTTCGAATTTTGCTGGAAAGAATTCATGTTACTCGAGTAAGGGATGTGTCACTCGAGTAATACGAGGTTTTGTTAACTCGAGTTGAAGGTGGAGTTACTCAAGTAAGAGAGGAATTGATTATTCTTTCTAAAGTTTGGATTACTCGAGTAAAAGCGTTGATTACTCGAGTAATTGAAGGGTTGAGCTACTCGAGTAAGCTATGTAATCTAGGCAAGTGGTGAGGAGGCTAGTGGTCCATAAAGTCGAATTTATTCAATATGTTCTGTCATTTTACACTTCAGAATGCTCTCTCAAAACCTCAGAAACATTGTCTGTCGATATCTTTGCTTCTGTGATCGTTTCTTCGTGGATTTGAGGTGAGATTTTAATTTTGGGTTGGTTATTTTTTCTTATTCATTTTCTTGATTTTGGAATCCGATTTTGGGTGATGACATCCTTTTGTTGTTGGACGTGGTTAGGTTTGGTGATTGAAATTTTGATAAAATGATTTGAATTAAGTTGATTGGTTAAGAGTTAAACTTAAAATGGTGTGGCAGATGATTGAAATGGCTGAAGTTGAGTTTTGATCGGTTTGAATATCTGAATGCATTACTCAAGTAACACATTTTGTGACTCAATTAATATATTCCATTGTTTACTCGAGTAATCTGAGTAGTTACTCGAGTAAAATGAAGATCTAGTTACTCGAGCAAGTAAGTGACTATTTGAGTATGAGGGTTGTCTGGTTACTTGAGTAAGCCATATGGTTGAGGGGGTGTAATTTTCATATTCTATTTATATGGATGATTAATATTGGTATTTCACATATTTTGAGGACTAATTTGATAATTATTCACTTCAAGATCTAAATTGTGAATTTTGGGAATTTGAGGACTGAAATGTAATTTTGTAGAAATTGGGGGAAACTAGATCGTAATTTTCCATAGATTCTGATTTTCAAGTTGTAAGCATCAAATCTTGGTTTGAGATGGGGTTTTCAGCATCGAACAAGCATTAGCATCTGTATTTGCATTTCATGCATTCAGTATTGCCACAATACTAGTATCACATTTTGATATCTCTTTGATATATTTGTTAGTGATATGCCCTAGCCCAATCATATGTACATTTTCATTTATATTGTTATTTAACACATCCAAGGTTTTTCATTTTGGCATATATTTTATCATGTTATTTTGTAATGCGTTAACTTGATAAAAGTATCCATGAATAGTTGATTATGTCTTATGTTATGAAGTGCATGACTTGATAGTAAAACCTTAAGATAAAAGAACATTATTCTAAATTGTCCATGGTCGTTCATTATCATGAGAATGATAATGAGTTAAGACTAGTATGCTCTCTGTCAGATGATCATGTTTTACTAATCATGGACATGGGATGTTACTCAGAACATAGATACATATTGGGAACATGATATTGGACTGACCCACTATGAGAAATACTGCATGGAATATATGTCATCGGTATTTCTTTTCGCAATAGTGATGTTTAAGTCCTTCGACCTGAATTCACCATTGATTCCTATATGAGAATCTTTATGTTTTGATATAGTTCAACATCATCCATAACTGGATGGTAATACAAGCTATAATTGGGCATATAATAAATCATGTGGAGGAATGTGAGTGACAGTGAAGGAATTTTTCCCGCTCTTATTTGAGTGAGATATCTCTTGGCCACTTGACAAGTAGGATTGATGAAATGCATGGTCGTGCTCGAATGAAATTGATAGGGGTTATCAATATCATTCATTTTGGTCAGTCTACTTAGGTATCAAGAAATGTTTGATTAAGCTATGTAAAGATGATATGATCCATGCTTTATGCTTAATCGAGATATCGTGTGACAAAAGGATTAAATATCCAACTATGCATTAGGTTTTGTCGAGTCATCGAATTCGCTCATGTTGGGTAGTCATAATGACTTACTAGAGCCCGCTTATGACTTGTGGGCCTAAATGGTTATTTGGGCCTACTGTCAATATTGAGTGGACTTACAAGGTCACACGCTCACGAATTGTGCTATATATTTTATGATGTGTTTTGCTATTATTTTATGATGAAATAATTTGTAATAGTTTTAAAACAAATTAAAATTCATTTGACATAGTCAAAATTGTTTGTTTGACTTAGTCAACAAAAGAAATAGCTTATTTGACTTAGTCAACAAAAAAAAGAGTTTCTTTGACTTAGTCAACTAAGAAGGAGTTTGACTTGGTCAACATGGCATTTGGCATTTTATTTATGAAATAAAATGGGGGCCAAAATTATTATATTAATTAATAATAATGTCTTAAAGTGGCATGTTCTAGTTAAACTAGAATAGAGGAGTTCTTGTAAGACAAGAATTAGATCTCCTAGTAAGACTAAGACTATGGTTTATTGAATTCTATAAATAGACATCATATGGCAGCCAAAAATCCTCTTTTTGCCATCCATACACTTCAAAGAGAGAGAAAAATATCAAGGTATTTTTTAGAGTCAAAAATTCGGTGCTAGCACGCCCACGCTTTAGCAGATCGTTCGTGTGGATACCGGTACAGGACGTTCGCATCTTGTAGTGTCTAAGACTCAAATCTAGCAACATCTTTTCATTATCGTCTCGGAAATTAGAGGTAAACACATATTCCTTAGTCGGTTTTATCGAATTGCTTGGATCCTTGGTGAAGTTCATGACAAAAAAAATATTTTCCACTGCGTGTATGGTGTCACAAATTCCAACAATATTGTTTCAACTTTATGTTCCTGTCATCGAGACCAACCCCTACTAGTGGTGAGTGATTGGTCTAGCTTTTGATTGGACTTTAGGTGAGTGCAATGGTAGCTTTAGACACTTAGGTCGTGTATTTTGTAATCCTATTATTTTTTACAAGCTGAGATATCACATATAATCTGATTAAGTAACAGATTTAATAATTAAAACCGGTTATATAATAAACTGATTTTCCTGTATCTTTGAATTGTTATACATATCAGTTTTCTGGTTTTATAACTCTGATATGCTTGTTGTTTGTTATGAATTTTATACATATGGGACACTTCAGTTATGGGGTATGCAGTCTTGGGTATATCAATACTATTTGAAAAACCCTTAGTTACCAGGGTAATTTGGTGACCCTGTGTTCGGCCAAACACACATATTTGGGTGACAGACAACCAATCTTGTATCTGTATTTGATTATAGATCATGTTATTTAGTGGTATAGTCACTCCTTTATTTAGTCCCTTTATCTAGTTATGTTGTATAAAAGATATATAATATTATTTGATAATAACATCGCATAATCGTATGTTAGTTGCTTTGATTGCAAATATTTTGAAAATGTTTTAGAAAATATTATTAGTAGTAGTATCTTTATTATATTATACATATGAGCTTGTGATATTTTAGAACTATTTTCAAAACGGTCTTTGTAATGCACGTATGAGGCGATCTAGAGTGTCATCCCTCACTAAGATTTCCCATCCCCCCTCCCTTAATATTTTTCAGGCATACATTTTGGCATCTATCACCTAATCTGTATCCGTCACTCAATGAGGTACTTGTTTTGGTTGTGAGTGCCCTTTTGACCTAGCTTTGTATATGTATACAGTAGAGCTCTACATCGGATTGTTGTTGGACTTTGGGTTTTGTTTTGTATTTGGGTTGTATATTTTGTATTTTGATTTTACTGATTTACTTATATGTTATATTTATGAATGGGAATGAGGTATTTCATGCTATATTTCGCGTTTATGTTGGATTTATTCAATGACTTATTGTGAATGAATGTTATTATGCTTGATCACCATGATAATATTAGTGACAAATTTAGATGAAGAATCAAAAGATGAAGCTTAAATGAGATTTACAAGCATTGAAATTACCATACTTATTCTATGTAGGTAAGGTATCCGATGAAATTCCCAAATAAATCTAATGAGTCTAGTTTAGTTAGCTGAGGCCCAAAGGACCCTCCTACTAAATGTAGACCTAGCTTGAATGAACTCGAGAGCGTTTTTGAGTGATATTAGTGAGAGAACACTCATTCCATAAAGAACTCATTCATAAGTATAACAAATGGAAATCGTCGAATCTCGAAAGCTCTAACATCTTATTCTATATGGTTTTCCTCTTTCCACATTTTAATTTGAGTATTCACATCCTTGCATTGTTATCTTTTATACTAAAACAAAAAAATCAAATGTTGGACTTTTATTTCTTTGCATAAATTGATCATATTATCAAAATCGTTCCCGTAGATTCGATACCCTAGGGATACTCCCAAGGGAAAACTACGTTGACAACTGCGCGCTTGCGGAAAGTCGATCAAGCACCCACGTGGTGAGTAATTCTCTCGGGAAGAGGACATTGCGACTTGTCTTTCTCGAATCAACGTACCGGAGCAAGGACTACATTGTTGTAGGCCCCATTGTCATCACGGTGGTTCGGTTTTGATTTCGGTTCAGGTTGGTTTGGGCATGTTCGA
This sequence comes from Flueggea neowawraea, assembly GCA_948243855.1. Classification (NCBI taxonomy): domain Eukaryota; kingdom Viridiplantae; phylum Streptophyta; class Magnoliopsida; order Malpighiales; family Phyllanthaceae; genus Flueggea; species Flueggea neowawraea. Next base: position 11,559 of record CAODLS010147294.1, on the reverse strand, counting down.
TTGGCGGTGAGGTTCCATTTTGATTTTGTTCAAATCGATTTTTAATTTTTTTTTCAAATAATGTTAAATTGCTAGTTTAGGAAGGTTGAACCTCTGTTTTTGGTTAGAACTGCTAATTTAAGAGGGTTAAGTGGGTTTAGGAATGTTGAACCGCTGATTTTGGTTAGAACCGTTGATTTTGGTTAGAACCACTGATTTATAAAGATTGAAACGCAGGTTAACCGCTGATTCAAACCATAGGTTCAAAGCACCAGTTAACCGGCGGTTTAATGATTTGGGGAAATCTTGAACTTGAGCCAGACCAGGGTTGGCCAATTCTAATTCCGGTTCCGAGCCGGATTTCCGATCTAATTCAGGATTCGCCATGTCTACACTTGTGGTCCTTGAAAAACAAAGGGAGATGATTCTTTATCTGTTAGTTTTGGTGCTCTAGTTTAATCATTTATGTACGTTGTCATTCGATTTATCAGTTAATAAAGAGCCATTTCATTTCATATCTATGAAATATTATTATATGTTTTATAAAGATAAAACCTCCATAAATGGTTTATTCTTCCTTATGTTATCAAGTATGACTTGATAGTAAAATCTTAAGGTAAAAAAATACTATTCTAAATGTCCCTAATTATGAGAATGATAATGAATTAAGGTTAGTATGTTGCTAAGTGGATAATTATGTTTTATTGATTATGGATATAAGATATCACTTAGAACATATATACATGTTAGTAAATATGTATTGGACTTGCCCACTATGAAAGCACTTCATGGATTAATGCCACAAGTAGCTTTCATACAGTGGTGATATCTGAGTCCTCAAACCGAAACTCACTATAGACTCCTACCTGAAGAATCACATGTTTTAACTTAGTTAAACGTTATCCGTAATAGGATAACAAAGGCTATGATTGGATATATCATGAATCTTGTAGAGGAGTGATGGTGAGAGTGACGAATTTGTTTCTCTTATGAAGGGTGATATCTTTAGGCCACTTGATGAGTAGGATTGATGGAATGTATGCATACTCAAATGAATTGATAAAGAGGTTATCAAAGTCATTTGTTATATCAATCTACTTGGGGATCAAGAAACACATTAAGCAAATAAAGTTGACATATAACCATGCCTTATGCTTAATTAAGATATCGTGAGACAAAATTACTACATATCAAACTGTGAAAGGTAAACTCGAATCACCGACTCCACTTGTGGGTTGCCATAATATATTACTAGACACTGTTTATGGATTATGGCCCTAAGTTTTGGACAAGACCCATTGCCAATTTCGATTGAGCCTAGTGGGTCACACACTAGAACGAGTTAGATTGGCTCACAAATATTCTCTCTTGTGGTAATTAAATTATTAAGATAATTAATTTGATTAATTATTAATAATTTAGGGTTTTATGATTTATGTCATAAATGTAATATAAGATATTATCTATTAATGTAATGGGCTTTTAATATAAATCACTTCTTGTTAGGTTAAATATGTTTTTGGGCATAATATTGTGTGTGAAAAATTTGGCCCATATAAATATTAATAAGAGTGGTTTTTTAATGATAATGTATCATGTAATTTAAACTCAATGACATTAAAAGTCCATAGAAAATTCGGTACACACTTTAGTTGATTAGGTCAAAGGTTAACTAAGTCTTCTTAAGCTAGTGCATGTTGATTAGAACGCTTAACCAAGTAAGGAGGTCATGTGTTTGTAGGACAAGTAAAAGGAACCTATTACACTTAAACTAGGGTTTTCTATTCTCCTATTTAAAGGGGGCCGAATTTTTGAATGCTTTTTCCTCATGGCTATGCCGAATTTGTGAGTGTCACAATAAAAGAGAGAAAATTTTGTGAGACTATAATATATGTTCTTAGTGCTAGTACACACTGCAGATTCAAGCAAACTCGTTCGTATGGATACCTTTGGACACGTTCGCGGAAAGGTAATGTGAGTGAGAGGAGATTCAGTTTTGTTATAATAAAAGCAACACCAACACCCCATTGAGTTATACGCTCTAGCATCGGATTTTAAGGTAAAATTTGCTAACCCTAATCATGTATGTTGATGTGCATGGATCCTTGGTAAAATTCTAGGTTTTTTTTTTTATTTCTGCTGTCATGTATGCTTATGAATGTCATAGTTTAGTTACGAATTTCAACATTAGCATGCAAGACACTGAAGTGAATAAAGATTTTTGGAAAAAATATTCTTATACAAGGATTAAGGAGACGACACTATTTAACTTAGATTTGCATTTGAGGACCCTTTTTATTTTTAGACATTTAGGAAACCACAATAGAGGATTATGATGATATGATTACGTTATATATTCAAATTATCAAATATTATGCAAAAATATTAGACTTTTTGCATTCAATGTCAAGCAAATTAACTTAATTATAGAAGAATTTTCATGGTACACATGCATTGTTCCTAATGCAAATTCCATCATACATGTCACTATTAAAGGTGGAGCTTGGTGGGCGGCTATCCACGAATCCCTAAAGTATTCGAGTTAATTATGCCACATGTCTTAATTAAACAGTAGATTTGTACAAATAGAAATACTAATTTTATATTTCTCAAAATATCATAATATTGAAACATAGTTGTGTAAATACCACAATTTTGAAACTCAACCTCAAAAATATCATTTCCATTTAATATATAAACTCAAAATTATGTTTTAATCCAATTTTCCGTCTGGCTCTTTCACTCTCGTGCTATTTTCCTCCCTCCTTCTATTGTTTCTCTCTTCCTTTCCCCTTCTGAAAGCGTCCTTTCCTCTTCTTCTTCCTCCGCCCTTTCCTCTTTTTTTTTCCTCCTTCCACCATGTTTGTTGCACCAAGAATCTGGAATGGATCAACAAACACGAGTGAAATCGATACTGATAGAGACAGAGGGCAAGCGACTGACGATGACCGACAGAGAAAGAGAATGTCAGAGTTAGTCTCAATCCTCTCGTTGCTTCTGCCTGTAGTCGAGTGACAGATCTGAATGGCGTGGAGTGGCACTACCGAGGCGTCAGATCTGGTGGTGACATCGGTGTGTTCCTCCTAGGCGAATGTCAATGACGACAACTGCACGAAAAGGCGACAGTGGCTGCTGCTAGGGTTTGAAGTTGGGATGGGTGGCGGCAAGACCTATTTACTTCTTTTTTTTTCTTTTGACGCAAAGCTTCAAATGAGTTGATTATAGAACATTGCAGATTGATTTTATTGTTGCTTTGATATTTTGTTGAGATTTTTGGTTGTGTTGCTTTGATATTTTGTTGAGACTTTTGGTTGTGTTGCTTTGATTGGGGCGGCGATGGATCTAAGGTTTTGTAAGGTTCTGTGGGATTTGGGTGGAGGAACCCTGACCGCTTCATTATTTTTTTTATAGGAAAAAATTGAAAATATTGTAGAAATACAAATGAGGTTGGGAGACTTCTGGAGGCTGTTGAAGACCTTAGCTAGAGACGGTTTGAGACCTCTAGAGAGCTTCGCTGGAGACGTTTGGAGACCTCCGAAAACCACTGGAGACCTCTTAAGACGTGGATAAATTTAATTTGAAAAATAATTATATCGAGAATTTATTAAATCAAATTAATTATCAATAAATAAAATAAAATTCGTAAAAATATATACAAATAATTGAACTTAATTAAAAAACATTACACTAAAAATTTATTGAATCAAATGTTTTATAAAAATCTTGTGCGAATTGGACACTTTTGAAGATTTTTGGAGATCTTCTGAATTAAACCAAACTTCTTATAAAAACATTAAAAAAACCACTTTGAAGACGTTTGGAGACCTTTCGAAGACTTCTGGAGATCTCTTTTGGTGACTTTTGGAGACTTCTGGAGATATTCTAAAAAATTATATTTTTTTTTTGAAATAAAATTTTCCGCGAAAAAATCAATTTCTCGTGAAACTATCACTATTTCTTGCGAAAATATCTCAATTTTTCGGTCAATTTCTCAGTCAATTAAAAATCTGGTATTTTTGCAAGATGTTTCAAGAGTGTTTCTATTTGTAAATATGTGTTTGGTGTGTCTAAAAATGAATTTCTGAATTTCATTTGAGTATATTTATGTGATTTTCCCAAAGTATTGTTGTCGACTCTATTTGTTCTGTTTCATTATTCTCTTTATTCTAAGGTCGACCCACCTTAGTGGAATTCTTACTCCATCATTATGTAGTAACGTAATCGAATTATATAGCAATATTATGTACTGGTAATATTCAAATTTAGCATATTTCATCATACATCGTACTAATGCAATCGGATTAACTAAAAGTAGTAAGGGATTTTAACATTACGAATTACAGAATATATTCAACAATTACGTAGCTCTTCGTAACGTTATAACAATTGTTCAAATAATAAAATATTAGATACATACATTAGTCTTAAACTTTTTTCTAATGGAGCGAATAAACTTCATGATATAATTAATTTTTCATTGAAATTAGAATATTTGGGGCTCGAATTTTCTTTTCCACTATAAACAAAGTTAATATTCTTATCCGTAAAAGCTAATACTTAGTTTTCCAGTTTTTTCCAATTGTTTCTTTATTATTAGGAGCAACATTAGACATTTTAAATGTTAATGTTGAAGTGGTTTTCTTGATCAAGATTAAAACCAAACCTTGAAGGAATTGATGCAAGTCGAAATGTGATGGATTGGAGACGAAATGGAGGAGCTTTGGCGGAAACAGTTCAGGACACGGCCTATGACACGGCCATGTCCCAAACCGTGTTGTTTGTTATTCATGTTTTTCACAACACGGACACGGGATTAGACCGTGTCTTGGTGGGTCTCGTTACGGCTTATGACCGCGTCTTAACTCTGGAACGTGTTAGGACGTGTATTAGGGTTTTGGTGGTTTATTTTGACTGGTATTCCTTGTAAACTATATAAGGGGGCTGGTGAACATCTTGGGTATGCTTTTGAACACCGTTGTAAGCCATTGTGCTTGTTTTTTACTCTGAATAGTAGAATTACTTGTGTTCTGCCCGTGGACGTAGAACGAATTGATCGAACCACGTAAATCTTGTGTTTTTATGTTATTGCTCTTTATTATTCCTCATTCTTCTATCGCCGGTTTTCTCTGACACATAGAAACAATAACGTTTCTCCAACCCATATCCTAACAGTGTTGCAAACCGTGTAGAATAGCTGTGAGCTCTGCAGAAAACACTGAACAAGTGCTAATATTCATTATATAACCAGAAAGCCACTGACCATACATACCTCGAATCACTCCCCCAGCAGAGGCCGTGATTTTATCTTGTGAGAGAGAGCGTCATCTGTATTCAACTTAACCTGTCCCTCATTAGGAGGAGTCCAGCACACCAAACGTGTCACTCTTTGATGGTTTCTCGATGTTGATAGAATATTAAGGATTCGGAAGTATTCACTGGAAATGGTACGAATTTATCCAGCTCTCCTACAACTGATCCGGTTTAAGAAAATTCTCTCATTTCTCCATTTCCACATGAGCCAGCACGTTACACCAAAGCGAACGTTCCATGGAGTGCCATCATCCGTGATACTCTCATCCGCCAGGTTCTCGAGAAGCCATAGAGTAGCTTCTTTAGTAAAGAAGTCATCCCCCAATTGTACTCCCAAGAGCTCCGACCAAACCATATTGGAATCAAAACAGTCCCTTACCACTTGGTGCCAATTCTCCTCCGTACCCGTACATATATCACAGTTGGGGTTGTTCGTCATCTTACATCTGAATCTCCGTTGATTAGTAAGCAGGGCCTTCTTCATAAGAAGCCATAAGAAAGTGCCAACTCGCTGAGGGACTTGTAAGTTCCACACCAACTTCCACTTCATATCGGGAGGTTTCCAGGTGTTTTTACAGAGCAATTCATATGCTGACTGAATAGCCAAATCTTTTCATGTTATACTAGCTAAATTTAGAAGCCACCTATTGCGGGGCTTTTAATTCAACGCATGTATTGGTTGATTTGAAATTTATATATTTGAATTGCAAATTGTTAATAAAAAGTAAATTTTTTTTCTTATCAAACTATTTATAAGCTAATATATGCAGTACAATAAAAAAATGCATCATTTCCATATCATTATTAATATTTTTTGCTCGGTATCATATACAATATATGAATCTAGACAAAAAAATAAGATTATAAGACATTCTCTAAGATTTCTCCATTGATTATTTTGAATTTTTTGATAATTAATTATTTTTTAAATAATTTTTTAGATAGTTAATTTAATTAATATTCATTGAAGCCATTAAATGTGTTTCTATTATGTATGAATTTACTAATTAATTAAAGTGAATTAAGTTCATGTAATAATCTATTATTACAAATTAGTTTAAATATTAATGAGGGAACTGATCGACTCTACCGCAAGCACACGGAAGTTGAAGTAGTTTTAACCTTAGGAATATTCATAGGGTATCGAATCTCACAAGGACGAGTATTATATGTGATTTAATCAAAGGCAAAAAAATAAATAAATGAAATCATGAAGTTGAATTGATTTTGAAGGTAACAAAGAAAATAAATCACAAAAGAGTGTAAACAAACAAGGACAAGTGTAAATGGATTCAGATATATGAAACTAGTTAGGACAATAGAGGTTTGATTACTAATATTTTCCTACTTAGTACATGAATGGGGTAACCTACGTGGGGATTTCTCATCTCAAAAAATTACCTAAACGCCTTTTTGGGTTAGTAAAAGTAGTACTCACATTTATTAAGTTAATCTCATAGATTGAACCTAACTAAATTGAGCTCTTTAAGTCTCTCGGATATTTCATTGAACACATTGTGTGCAAGGTATATTTCCATCATAAATCACACAACATGAATGCATATAACATTTTCTAATATTCATCTTTCGATCATTCCATTAAGATTGCTAAATAAGGACAATTATGGAGGCCAATCACAATCATCAACAACACAAAACATGTGATTCAACCATAGCAATTCAAGTAAGTATGGATATAACCAATAAAACATAAAACCCATCCATTGCTAAGCAAGAATTTTTTAACAATCTGCATCTCAATGTCCTAAATTATTAAATTAAGCTACCATTATAGAAATAAACAAAACAAAGGAATAGAAAGGAAAATAGAACATTGTCACCAAATACAATATATGAAGAGATTGAAGATTGATTGATGTTGTGGGATCTCTCCAAGATTCTTTCAAGGAAACCTCTTTTCTCTCTCTAGATCTTCCTCTTCTTCTCTAACTAAACCCTAATTGTTCTTTAAAATGTAAAGACAAAGAGAATATAAATTTATTCTAAATTAAGTTAAAGATGTCTAAAAAGACAAGTTTGAGGAGTATTTATCCTCTCTCTTATGCCCACATAACCCTTAACAAAATATCTTACAAAATTTTCATTGATGTACACTTAGTCTCCACACACTTGCACTTGCCACGTCACAATTTTTTTGTCTTTTGGTAGGCTATGGTCATGGCTTAGGTGGCCATCATCGTGGCCTCTTGCTTTTTTCCACCACCACGGCCATGGCGTTAAGCAGTAGCTCGCCACGATCATGATGGTGATCGTGGTGCAAAACAGTAGCTCACCACGACCATGGTGGTGACTGTGTTGAAGGGTGTTGTGCTAGAGGCTTCGCACCCCATGGTAATGGCTCTAGGCGTGGCAACAACCATGGCAACCTTTGAGCTGATCATTCTTCTGCTTCTTCTCATCGTTCTAACTCCTTTTTTATACCTTTTTCATCACTTTTCTTCGACATTACATGCATTCTCATTCATCTTATACAACACATGAAAAATATATAAATGCACTGACAATTAAGCACACATAGGGTAAAATGCTAGAAATAATTGCTTGAAATATGTAGATTTATCATACATCAATAACTTCAAGAGACATATAAGTAGTTTTAATTTTAAAATTTAATTCTTTATTTTTTAACAATTTATATTTTTAAATAATATTTTAAATAAATTAAATAATATATTTTTATTTAAAAATAATAATATATTTTAAATAAGTAAAATTCATTTAAAAAAGGGATTTTCATGTTTTTATGTAACAGTTTAAAAATGTATAATCATATACTTAATATATAATTCTAACAAGGTGGCATATAGAAGGTCGTTGAAGTGACATAGTTAGGTAAATTTAGTTGATTTTTTCTGAATTTTTGGTGTGTTTCATATTTAATTATACTTTTATTTTAGTTACATAATTGATTAATCACTATCTTTATTATATTTTAATTTTTAATTAATTAGAGTAATTATGTCACATAAAAACGGAGTCCCTTAAATTTCTTCAACGGAACATATCGTAAAACACATTTCTATGTATACAATGTTGGAGGAAAGTGAAAAGCATTGTTCTTTTAGCATATGCTCTGAATTTTTTGTTCATTGCAAATAGGAATGGTTCAGAATTTTTGGACCGAAGGATTGGAATTGTTGGTGTTTACGGAGGGCAATGTGCTAAATATTTTTTAATTTTATTATAGTTTATATAAGGTTTGAGTAATAATTTGTAAGAAACTAATATCTTTTTAAAAACATTTTAAATAGAGAGGTTTTGCATTACATACTCACACAAACATTTCCACTATATTCGTTTTATATAGAAAATCATTTTACAAACATTATATCATATATTATCATAGAAAAAATTATTTTTCTCCTTTGATTAATTATAAATGAAAACATTCTAAATAAAAGCACTAAACTTTCAATTCCCACAAACTAGTTCAATTGATTTCACGGTTGTGACATACAACAATTTATTTATTATTATTTCTGTGAATATCTTCATATTGAATGAGAGAATGAATGGAGATATGATAATTTTGTCAAAAAAATGTTTATTTTATAAAAAAATCCAAACCATTCATTCCAATATTAAACCTTCCAATCCATTCCATGTTTCCAACTCCTCCCCAACGAATATTGTTCATTCAAGTTCGTATCACTTGAGCCGTGGCTTGTAATCTCAGGACTCAGCTATACAAGCTAATGCAATACAGTTCTAGGTATGCTTTCACATGGGTATTTATCACATTAATCAAACTTAAATTCAAAAGATTAAAAAGGATAAATTACAAAAAGAAAATAAAATTGAGGATAGAAAAGAAAATACAAGAACATATGGCATGAACTTCACATGCACGGTTTATCACTTGTATACGTGGAGAGAATGGAACTTCAGACCCATATCTCCATTTTAGTGTTTTTATGTTCTTCAGATTCAGGGCTCAAGGCTGTTCACGCGGCTGCGAAGTTCCAACGTTTCTTGATGGTTTGGATCAAGAGAGAGAGCTGCCCCGCAGTCACGTAGGGCACCTGAAACATCCCCGACGTGTTCATGGAATGCTGCTCGCAAGTGCAGGAGGTGAAGATCTGCTTTGAACGCAATTGCTCTAGATAGTTCGGCAATGGCTTCGTTCTCCTTGTGGAAGTCCATTAACACTGCTCCAAGAAAATAACAGTGAGCTATGTTTCAGAGAGTAAACTGAGTATATAAAACAACAAGAAAAATCTCATAAATGAGCCTCCACAGATAATGAAACCATAAGGGTGAGTAGCGAAAGATTGAGAACATCTATCTCGTCAGAGATTTAAAAACTAAGAGAATAAAAATGATGGAAGTAGCAAAAACAATGATAAGACCATTAATTATTAACCCATGTTTGACTATGCATGATTTTTTGGAGTCAATTGTTGTTTGATAACAAATTCAACCACGATCATTATTTGCTAACAAATCATGACTTTCTTACATGTCCAAGCATGCATCTGGATAGTTTGATCTTACCATTCCAAATTATTTACGAAATGTAAACAATGTGTAGGGTAAATAATCTAACCTGCAGTTCGATATCTGTAAGGATACACTCGAAGCGGATCTAATCGAGTTACCATCTCTAGATCTGCTTTTGCAAGTTCACGATCACAATACTCTGATCTCTTCTCATATGCAGATGCACTGTTTCGGGCCTTCTCAATCAGTTTGGTCATTTCCTCGTAAGCAGCAGCTTTTTCATTTCTGAGAAAATGGACTCGAGCAAGGCCCTGATGTGCTCTTGTGTGCCTGATTTTAAGGGCATTAATGTAACAATCAGCTGCCAAGTCTAATTTCCCACGGTCAACATGAACACTCCCAAGATTGTTAAGTGCCTGGAAGATAAAGATGAAAATACTACATTACGACTGGATGCAACATTGGACAAGTAACAGAAAGCGACAGAAAATGCAAATAGAATAAGCATCCAAAGGCTTGCAGTTGGCAACTTGTTGCCCCAACAAACAAAATCTTTAAGAAACTATTTTATCCTTCTTCTAGAGACTCCGCTTGATGGGATTTATAATCATTATGAACGAAGATCCAGGCACATTCATCAATAAAAAAAGATATTCTAATACTATCTAATTCTTGGAAAGACTACAGGAAATTGTATGCATGAAAAATAAAAATAGATGATTTGTTTCATCTTTTAATTGCAGGTACGTTAGCCCAGGGTAGCTAGCAACATAAACCTCCAAACTCATTGGTTGATTCTCTAGAACAAAATTCCAACAAGCAACAATGTGCTCTTTCTAATCTTTGTCTTTAGGGGTCCCATCATTATAATCATCAAAAACTTGTTCCACAAATATATTCAGCCCCGAAAGATTCCTATCAGTTCAAGCATGCACTGAACAGAATCTCTCAAATCTGAATTCTGATCAGTTTATCATTCAGATTTCCTAATACAAATTTCAGACAGTATCTTATTTTGCAGCTCAGAACTTGAGAAAACATATCAGCAGGACATTATATATACATCTTGTCTATTTGTCTCTTCTTCTTTTTTTTTTGTCTACTCTCATACCCAGAAGAACCATAACCTCTCCATCCAGAAGCAGAATCATAGATATGTGGTGTACATTCAGAATTAACAGCTGCATTATCTGTCACCAATAACGTTTTACTAATAATAACATGTTTCAAGCATGGTGTCCTTTTCACCAACATTAATTCCCTGCTCTGACCTATAACACATTCATGCCATAAAACCTCCATCAAAAATCAAACTTGGCATCTGATTTGTAGAAGTTGTAAACAATTAATGAGATATCCAGGGCTTCGGGATATATCCTGGACTGACAGGATGATTGTTGAACCTTTCGCCATACATAATGATGTGCCTATCAACCTACCCACACCCACTGATACTGAATCAAGTAGTAGTAGTCACTATATTGAGATAGGAAAACATTTAAAATGATAATAATCAGTACATATTCGTTATTGTTGAATAACCCAATCAAAAACTCATATTTGGTAGGCAAATGCTGGAAATTCGCACTTTCACAGGAAAAATGTTTTAGTGGAGATATATAACATACCTGGCCTTTGCGCAGTCTGTCTGAGGGACATTTCAAAGCGTCTTCAAGCAGTGAAACCACAATAGAGGAAGAAGCTGGATCCTGACTGGAGTCTGCCAGTGCATAAGCTTTAAGGAAAAAGGCCTCAAAGGATCTCTTGATTTCAATAGACTCCTCAGCTTTTCTAAGACCTTCCTCACAA
>CAODLS010147283.1:0-20838 GCA_948243855.1 Flueggea neowawraea | reverse complement strand
TTCCATTCGATTTTTCTCTCTAAAAACGGAAGAAAAGATAACCAAGAAAAGAGGAGAGAGAGAGGAGTTACCTCCGGTGGCTGGTTCGACCGACGAGGAAGAGAGAGAGACGAGAGGGAGAGAGAGTCAGATGATGAGAGAGAAATTAGAGAGAGAGTGAGCTTCGGTCAGAAGAAAAACAGAAAAGAAACGAGGAAGAAGAAAGAAAAAGAAAATTTGGGTTGTTGTTAACGCCAAAACGGCGTCATTTTTGCTTGTCAAAACGACGTTGTTTTGTTAGGTGAAAAACCGGCTCCTGTGGACGCGAACGATTGGTTGTCTGGCGATTCAAACGACACGTCGTTTTCATCTCTAACGAACGACTAACCGTCTGTCGACGAGAACGACGCGTCGTTTTCCTCTTCAGAACGAACGACATGTCGTCTATTAACGCAAACGACAAGTCGTTTCTTCTTCGAATCTAACGACATGTCATTTCTTTTCTTCAACCGGACGACTGTGCATACACGCTCGAACGACACGCCGTTTAGACCAATTTGCAAACGACCTGTAGTCCCTTTTCTGATTTTCTTTTCTTCCAATTTCTTTCTTTTTTTCAATTCCAACCAATTTTCACTCAATTTAATTTCCTAATATACTTCAAAAATCATATTAATACCAAGATTAATTTAATACTCCAAAATATCATTAATTAATTTAATGATATTTTAAATTAAAATTAATCTTTCAAAAATAATTAATTCGAAAAAAAATTTCAATGAAAAATTTACTCAAAAATAGTCAAAAAAATCAAGTTATTAAATCTGATGCCCGAACTGAAACCTGACCGAGCCGAACAATAGAAAAATCCCTAATCCTAATCATGAAAAATCGAACTTGCTGGTTGATGGAGATACAAATAGAAGTTTCTTCTCAACAAATGACTAGGCATCACAAAATTTCCCCAAATAAAGATACAAGTCGAAATAAAAAACAATAATCAAAAGCTACCAAAATTTCTATGAATTGGAACCCAACAAAGAAAAAATGAAACTCAATCCACACAATCTTCCATCATAAAACTCAACTCCACAAAAATAAACCATCGCCCCCATTACCAAATCCACATAATTGTCCATCACCATCGAAACTTGCACTGCTTTCTTCTCCAAAAAAGCGACGAAACGAGAGAGAAACAGAGCAATAGGAGATGGGTCGTCATAAAAAAAAGGTGAGTGTGGATTTGATGGCGGAATTGAAAGAGAGAACATCACGAAATGGGCCTTCATCACTAAAGCATTCGCCACCACCGTTTTCTCAGAGAAAGAAAAGAAACAAAATGAACAGCAGGAGATGACATGAACGAGAGGGGCCGAGAATGAATTGGATCAGTTAAAGAGACCGAGAGATTGGGTCAGCCGCTGGTGTCGAGATCTAGAGCTTGAGTCGAGTCATCTCTCCTCTGTTTAGTGATGCAAGATAAAAATAGAGAGCAGAGCGGCATGCTAGAGAGAGAGAGCAATGAAGATGGTGTTGGTGATGATGGGTTGTTGGAGAAGAAAGGAAGGGGATGGGTTCGGGTTTGTTTTTAGGGTCGGTCAGGTCGGTTTTGGTTCGATCATGTATTTGGGTTTGAATTTGGTTGGATATCCACATCAGCATACACGTGACAATTCTCAGTGATGTGGCATGTTTAGTCATTATTTTGGGCCGACGATTTGTAAAAACCTGTCAAAGTGACCGCCTATGAATGAAAATCAATAGTTGATGACTTTTCTATAACAAAAGTGAGTTTAGTGACCGTGCTGTAACAAACACAAATTTAGAATGACCTTAAATAAAATTAACCCAATATATTACTAGTTTCAATAAAATAAATATTTAAATTTAAAGAGTCCATTAAAATTAAATAATTTTTTTATTTATATAAAAATTATTTTTTTAAAATAAAGAACATAATTAGAAATGCTAATTGACTTTAAGATATTGAATGTTCATTGATTGCATTTATTGCAATTGCTGTAAACTTAAAAACATTTTTTCGTTGTCAGTCGGTGAGGTCAATTAGGTTTGTGAAGGTTCTTTGCATTTAAAAGAATTTGTGAAGGTCACGTTGTACCTTTAAATAAAAATCATGAACCAACTATGTTAGTAAGAACAAAAAACTCACTACGGATGTTATCAATGATGATATGAACTATGAGATAAATATTTAGTGAGTTATAATATAATGCCATTATTAATTAATAATATAAATTACTATTTTATTATGTAAAATTACAGATTAAAAAATTACACGTGCAAGACGGATGTTGATATTTTTAATAGTATTCAAAAGAAGAGAAAAAAAAAGAAAAGAATAATGCTAATGTTTTGACAAATCATTCTCAGCGATATTCCCCAAAACCGTTCATGAATAAGAGTGGAGTCATTTTCTTGGCTGCCAATGCATTCCCTTTTTGGCACCAATTGTACAAAATGATTATTCTGCTTGGTCCCTCGCTTTGTAGATTGGACAATAATAATTACTTATCAAAAATATATAGGTGTAAATAAGTTTAGTCACTCAAGAGTGTAGCTCAATGTTCGATAGTGTTTGATTTGATATATAAATGAATCAAGTATAAACAATTTTTTAAGTTTTGAAGACAATATTAACAATAATACAGCGGAAACACTTTGGTTGTCTTTTTAGGTTACAAGGTATTACCGTGGGTTTTGATAAGTAGGTTCTTTTTATAAATTTGTTCAATCATTTCTCTCATAGTTCATCTAAAATACTCTTCGTGTTCTAGATGAATAAAACTTTAAAGATAATGACTTATAAAAAAAATCATTTAAGATTTGATATGTAAATAATATTAGTTTGGATAGTTCAAAGCTCAGCTTATAAAAATTTTAATAATAAGATTGTAAACAAACTCGATAATAAATTGGTGAGAACCAAATTTAAATATAAATATATCTTGGTTATAAGTTTAAAGCTTGAGATTTCCTTGTAAAGTTTTTTTTTCTTTTTTAAGAAATTTTCTTGTAAAGTTTGAACACTCTAAAACTTTATTAGTTCGAATAAGATGAATTAAACCCCTTACCATATGCTTAGCAGATTCAGATTGTATTAACGGCGATCATTCTTATCATGTCTATTCTTTTTTAATTTTCGTATCAAACAAAGTAATATGTGACAAATGAAATTGGAGACATTGAGGTGGGGAACCATCTACCAACAGGTCTATACATTGGATTTGTCCACCGATCACAGTGCAAATGAAGGTGGAACCACAGTAACCATTTGTATTGGTGGTTATAAGCTCTTGACAAGACCTTGAAGTATAGTCCTGTCTACAAGTCACGACATTGCCATCAACCACCTCACAGTCTCTGCGAAAAATATGGGACAAGTGGTTCATACGTTGGAACTTGGACCAATCCTTATCTTAACAATTCTAACATCACAACTACCTGATCAGGCTTCAACTTCCGAATCATATCAAGGAAAGTAGCTAGTAGCATTGGCACAAAAGCCATCCAGAACGAGTATTAAATCATTTGATTTTACACCTGGATCAAACTTTCATGCCCGATTTCCCGTTCTTTTGTCGTTTGGTACTAAGTTGTTACTTGCTATTGTTGTTACTTGCTATTCCTTTGGTGTAATAAAGTCATCTATTTGTTTATTGTTTGAAATGAAAAATCATTATAAAAAATCACCAATTAAACAAAGGGTAATGTTTCTTATCTTCATTCAAGATAAATTTTATTATCTTGAATGTATACAGATCAGCTTAAACGAAGACACACATATTTTTTGTTAAAAAAATACTATATTATGTAGTGATATTGTTTGGATAGACCTAAGTAAAGGAAGGTAATAAAACAAAAATCTCAAAATTGCAGTCAACGTCAATGACTTCTTGCTTACAAATTTTATTTTTAAGTCGTGGGCTAATAATACTTTTTAATGATTAGTTTAAATTAGAAAAGTCAAAATTCCTTGAGAAATCTACTTATATTGTGTATCGATTAGTGGTGTTGACTGCGATTTGCTCATTCTTAGCAGATTCAGCCATTCAGATGGCATTGACAGGGATTTAATTTGCTCATTATTTTCCTGATTATACTCGTTTAACCTACACTACACGTCAAGTAATAGACAATCTTTAACTCATTCATATGTATTAAACCTCTTTTATCTTCTTTCTTTTTCTTTTTCCTAATAAAAATTACAAAATTTTTGATGGAACAGCATTGTTTTCCCA
Source organism: Flueggea neowawraea (assembly GCA_948243855.1). Classification (NCBI taxonomy): domain Eukaryota; kingdom Viridiplantae; phylum Streptophyta; class Magnoliopsida; order Malpighiales; family Phyllanthaceae; genus Flueggea; species Flueggea neowawraea. The sequence continues at coordinate 16,600 of CAODLS010147283.1, read as the reverse complement.
TTTAGCCTCATCATAATTAGAAGACTGCACAAAGAAAAACTACCACAATATCCTCCCAATAAGTTGCTTGTATTACCTACTCTAATAAACAAAAAAAAAAAGACGATGCCGGTTGTCTGGTCAATTTTTTAGAATTTATGACGTAATTAATTAATTGGGTTATATCCAATGCACAGAGCCATGTTAATGTAGTGAAAATGAAGATATTGACTAATTGAGGAAGCTTGTCTGATATCTTCCAGGAAATTAATTGGGTTATATACAAAGATGGGGCCTCACAGTATGTGCAAACGTATCAGTCAATGATCAAACTGAATATGATTGATCATCAAGATCTTGATATTTCCTGGTCTAAAACGACAAAAAATCTTATTGAAGATTGTCTCTCTTTTTACCCAACCCATCATCCATATCCTTTGTATAATAGCTTTGAAGCTACGATTTCAGTTCACACCTCTTCTTCATGCCTCTATGATCTATACTACTTGATTATTTTTCATCACTAAATGTCTTATATATATGATGTTGTGCGTATGTTAAAATTTGGTGAAACTTATAATTTAAGGTTAATAGTAAAATTATATAGACATATATATTTATATTTAAAATTTCAAGGGCTGGCATGAGGACTGTCGGAGGCATTGCCAACGCAACCACATTTTACTTATCCTACATTATGCCCATGGCCATTTGGTACCAAACAAAACATATTGGCCCCCTTTGGAAATCCGTACATAAGTGGTTTGTTTCTTCTGTTTGTAGTATTATTTAATTACTGCTAAACAGATTCACCCATTTTTCATTTTCCTTGATATTTATAAATTTAGATGTAAATAATTACTCTTTTTTTTGTATATATCGTAAAAAAGGCAAGGGTCTTTATGAGTTGACAGACCAAAGTCAATTTCATTATTATTAACAAATTTGCGGTGATCTTTCCTTGGTGCAAATTTAAGAAGAGACGAGCCGCGTTAACGTTGGTAACTCTAATTTTGGTAAAATGGCTCAATCTAGTAAGTATTAATTAACTATTACTCACACAAATATTTATAACGAAAATTCTGTACGAATCTTGTTTCCAGTACAGCCTGTATATACATATACAAACATATTTGCTTATCTTGCTCAATTCTTTGAATCGAAAAACATGGAAGACCTTGTGGCAATCATAATAGGGGCTGGACCCTCCGGCCTAGCAACCTCGGCATGCCTACGAGTCCACTCAATCCCTCACATACTTCTCCAGAGAGAAGACTGTTTTGCTTCTCTCTGGAAGAAATACTCTTTTGATCGCCTCCATCTTCACCTCAGAAAACACTTCTGCCAGCTTCCTCACTTGCCATTCCCTCCTTCTTACCCTTGTTACATCTCTAAACACCTCTTCCTTCAGTATTTAGACGACTATGTTTCTAAGTTCAACATTAGTCCTTCGTACGGCAGGTGTGTTGAGTTAGCCAAGTGAGATGAAGGGGCCAATAAATGGAGGTCATGGCCAAGAATGCGAGTTCTTGTCAGCTTGAGGAATATTCCGCAAGGTTCTTGGTCGTAGCAAGTGGAGAAACTTGCGATCCTTATATACCGGATGTTAAAGGATTGAACACTTTCTCAGGAGAAATTCTTCACTCTACCAAGTTCAAGAACGGCAAGGCCTATCGCGATAAGAGAGTTTTGGTTGTTGGGTCTGGTAATTCTGGCATGGAGATCGCACTAGACATGGCAAATCATGGTGCCAGGACTTCCATTGTCGTTCGCAGCCCGGTAAGCACTTAGATTGGTGAATAGTAGATTGTGAAAATAAAAAAGTAAAAAAAGGATACATCTTACTAAACATACAATATGATAGTTAATGAAAAGTACAATTCGTTGTCGTATTTTCTTTTATACATAGTAATTAGATGAATTCGATGCAGGTTCACATTCTAAGTACGGACGATGTTGAAGTATGGGGTTCCATTAAACATAGTGGATTCAGTGACGGCGATGCTAGGGAAGATTGTGTGTGGAGACACGGCCAAGTATGGCATAGCTAGACCAACAGAAGGTCCATTTTACATGAAAGTCACATACGGCAAGTATCCAATCTTCGACGTCGGTACCTACAACAAGATTAGGGATGGGGAGATTCAGGTAAGTTTGGACAGTCCATATAGTCAATTTGGTAGAGATTTTGTCGTTTAACTGACGTTACTTTTTATTAACCAATTTGTACACTTGGAAGGTCAGTTAGGCTTTGTTTCTTCTATGAGCTTGACTTGTAGGTTCCCTAAATGATTTTTTTTTCCAATTATATTTTCAACCACACATCTCAGATTCGATACCTCATTATTTTTCTTTTTACGCGAAATGACGAAAGAGTGATTTCTTCAGGTACTACCAGCAATGGAAAGCGTAAGAGGAAATGAAGTGGTATTTGTGAATGGCAAGTCATACCCCTTTGCCACCATTGTTTTCTGTAATGGATTCAACAGATCCACAAATATGTGGCTCAAGGTATATATATCAACTTAATTATAGAGTAATTAATCAAGTTTCTAAAGCTATCTGTATATAAATTTTTGTCTAAATTAAACTATATAAAAAAGCCAACATGATTAGAAACATAAAGTTATGTTTAAGCAGGACGATGAATACCTATTGAACGAAGAAGGGAAAGAAGGGATTGTATTGCGTTGGACTAGCAAGGAGAGGGCTGTATGGAGCTAGAGCTGATGCACTCAACATTGCAGGCGATACTAAAACTCTTATTTAATCTGTGTTTCAACAAAAAAAAAAAAGAAAATGTTTTTTAGAAATGAAAACAAAAAAAAAAGTTGGATTAATTTGGTTTCTTATGAATTGGCAATATAAAAATTTAATTATCAGTAGACTTTGCTTTAAAGAGGTTGCGTGTGCTTCTTATTGTTAAAATTTTTATAGAAGAAGAGATAAAGAATATTGGAGGAATAATCTTCATATGATATGGGGCTATAAAAGTGGCACACTTCATTTATTGAGAATTCTTGCTTAAATATAAAAAATCTTAACATAAAACTAGAAGAGACGCAAGCATTATCTACTAAACATTAACCACTATCCTATATTATAGTACAACATGGTCATTAACAATATGAAAAAGAGTATGGATGTGGGACATGAGCCACTACTTAATCAAGGTCACTTTCTTGAATCAAAAGCATGATCTAGTTATGTGGGTATGGGCATATTCACAATTATTAAAGGCATGATTTCAACACTCCTTTTTGTCTTTGATGGTTATGAAGCATTGTCATTGTCGTCGTTGCAGACTTTGTATTACTGTCAAAGACGGAGTTGTCGACTTTATGTTATTGTTATTGTCGTCGTTCCCCCACTTTTGTTGTTATCATGGCATGGTTCTCATCTTGACTTTGTATTGTTGACATGATCATCATTCCCGACTTTGTGTTATTGGCATAACCATCATTACTGACTTTATATTGTTATCATTGTGATTGTCATAGTTATGGCTATTACTATGGTTATGAGCATGGTTATATTATCTAGCCTCACTCTAATTAAAGAGAAGAACTAATTTTTACATGAAAAAAAAGAAGGCTTTGGATATTTTTTCCTCTTTTTCTTCATGATGGTGGGTGTAAATTATATTCTTAGGTCCCTCGAGAACAAGAGAGCTCTGATACTATATGAGATTATAAAAATGCCACACTTCATTCATTGAGAAAGCTTGGTTAAATACAAAAAATTCTAACATAAAACTAGGATAGACATAAGCACTATCTAGTAAACATGGCCCACTATCCTAAATTATAGCATAACAGGGTCATTAACAATATGAAAGAGAGCATGGATGTGCAACATGAGTCACTACTCAATCATGGCCACTTTCTTGAATTAAAATATGATATGGTTATGTGGGTATGAACAAATTCTTAACTGGCATGATTTCAACACTTATCTGTTCAGTTGGTCGTTGGTATGTAAGTATGGCTGCGAAGATGGAATCGTCTAGCAAATACAAATAAATGGTAGTTGTGAATTTATCAGTCGCTAACAGATCAAATCTTGCAGACTTGTTTTCTACGTGGACATCTAATTGCCGTAACCATCTTTGTCATTTAAGACTTTTTATTCTCGGACGACTGATGTTGAATTCTATGCCCTTCACCCTAGTTGGTCACCCACTATGGACACAAAAACTAATCATACAAAAACTTGTTTAAGAAGACCAATATTTAATACATTTTCAGCATATAATCTTTGTACTCTTTAACACTTCTCAAATTAGCAAGCCTTCAATCTCTTTGTAGTAGTTCTGTTTCCATAGCGGAATTATCATACGAATTTGCCCATCTTGCTCAATTCTTTCAATTGAAAGACATGGAAGACTCAGTTGTAATCGTAGTTGGGGCAGGACCCTCCGGTCTCGCAACCTCGGCATGCCTACACGTCCACTCGATCCCTCACATACTTCTCGAGAGAGAAGACTGTTTTGATTCTCTATGGAACAAGTACTCTTATGATCGTCTTCATCTTCACCTTAGAAAACAATACTGCCAGCTTCCTCACATGTCATTCCCACCTTCTTACCCTCCTTACGTCCCTAAGAACCTCTTCCTTCAGTATTTAAATGATTATGTTTCTAAGTTCAACATTAGTCCTTTATACGGTAGCTGTGTTGAGTTGGCCAAGTTCGATGAAGTGACAGAGAAATGGAAGGTTACGGCCAAGAATTCAAGTTCCAGTCAGCTTGAGGAATATGCTGCAAGGTTCTTGGTAGTGGCAACTGGAGAAAGCAGCGATCCTTATATCCCGGATGTTGAAGGACTGAATACTTTCTCAGGAGAAGTTCTTCATTCTACCAAGTTCAAGAATGGCAAGCCCTACTGTGATAAGAGAGTTTTGGTTGTTGGGTCAGATAATTCTGCCATGGAAATTGCATTAGACCTTGCAAACCATGGTGCAAAGACTTCTATTGTTGTTCGCAGCCCGGTAATTGTGTTTTGGGAGTCTTATTTCCCACAAATGTGTTTTTTTTTTTAACAAAGAGCAGATAAACCAATTTAGGGATTAGAAAATTAAAGGCCTATGTAGCTTAAAAGATTTTCTGAATATTTTCCAAAAATTAAAAAGTAGAAACAAAAAATTGTAGAAGTTTTTTTTTATAAATCATTTTATTTGCTTTGACCAAGAATTGAATTCACAAACTCAACGTTAAAGTTGACTTTAATACTAATGAGCTACAAACTTATTGATAAAAACTATAAAAGTTTTTCAAAATAATAAATGTTTTATTTGTCTTCTATGAAAAACAAATTTTTCCAAATATGTTCACATCGATACGCACCCTTGTTTTCTAAATTAAAAACTTGTTTTCAATTTCACAAATGAACACATTTTCAAATATTTTTAATTTTTTTTTTTAAAAAAAGAATATTGTTTACCAGACTAAACACATCTTAATGGTTCTTACCATCTCAACAAATACTTTATTTGAAATTTTGAACTCTTGGCCTTTTCAATCCATAAATTGTTTCTTTGATGGGTGTATCTTTGGGCTGTAGCATCATGTTGGCCAAATATTCATGATAAATATAGTATACTTGCGTGATCATATTTTCTTTTATGTATCTTAATTACGAATAAAGATCGAGACTTGAATGTTGTATTTGGATGCAATATAAGATGAATTGGTGCAGGTTCACATTCTGAATAGGGAGATTATGCACTGGGCAGGGACGATGTACGGCTATGGGGTTCCGTTTGGGATAGTGGATTCTCTAACAGTGCTGGTAAGCAAGATTGTGTATAGGGACACCGCCAAGTATGGGATAGCTAGACCAAAAGAGGGTCCATTTTCCATGAAAGCTAAATACGGCAAGTTTCCAATCTTGGACGTGGGTACCTATAAAAAGATTAAAGCTGGGGAGATTCAGGTATTTTTAGTTTAGAAAACGATTGAATGATATTTAAATTTCTCGGTAAAAAAAAGAATGATGTTCAATTTAATTAAGACTGAATTTTATTGATTCAATTTGTTTATGGGATAAAAATTAAAAATCTTACCCAAATTTTATTGCTTCAATTTGTTGAAGAATAGTAAATGTTTTTGCAGTGTGTATATGACAAGAAGAATAGTAAATGTTTTTTTTATTATTGTTTCACCAACATATCTCAGATTCCATAGCACTATCTAAACATTTAAATTAATAGTAGCAAAAAGGGTCAGTTGATTTTGTTTATATGTTGGCAAAATAACGAAAGAGTTGCTGCAGGTGTTGCCTGCAATAGAAAGCATAAGAGGGAACAAAGTGGCATTTGTGAATGGGGAGTCACACCCTTTTGACACTATTATTTTCTGTACTGGATTAAAGAGATCAACAAATAAATGGCTCAAGGTATATCAACTAGTACCCAATAATTACAAGTTTTAACTATTTATTTATTATGGTGTTCATCTGATTAAGATATAAATAATATTACTTATTTTTTCTCGTATCAACATGATGAAAAGTTTTCGTTTGAGCAGGACTATGATGACCGATTGAACGACGATGGATTTGTTAAGCAAAGTCCTCCTAATAACTGGAAAGGAAAGAAGGGATTATATTGCGTTGGACTAGCAAGAAGAGGGTTGTATGGAGCTAGCACTGATGCACTCAATGTAGCAGAAGATATCAAGTCGTAGCTTAGTTAATCTGGTAAAATTCTTACCTACTATTGGTGCATGTTCTTACACATACACCAAGCAAATTAATGAGTGATACGTGGATTAGTAGGTCTTAAAATGAATATCTTTATTTGTTGCTACAAAATGACACTTGCTGCAAAATGACACCAATCCACGTGTCACTCGTTAATTTGTTTGGTACATGTGTTGGAACATGTACTAAGAATAAGCAACAAATAAAGATATTCATTTTAAAATCTACTAATCTATGTGTCACTTGTTAATTTACTTGGTGCATGTGTTGGGACATGCACCAAGAGTAGGCAAAAATTTTTACCATAAGAGAAATTTTTTTAGAGAATATTTGTATCTTCAATTTATATAATTTATGTGTTCTCCATTTTTATCATTATTGGTGATGTTCTTAATCTAAAAATATTATGAATGACTGCATGGAATTAATTATTAGTAGCAGTTAACTTTTGCCTCACAAAGGTTTTCTGTGTTTGTTATCTTTTGAAAGTTTTTCTAATTTATGTGGGACTTCAGCACACTAGTTGGTAGGTAGTTGTGAATTTGCTGTCGTTGTCGGGAAAAATCTGGTATGGTAAATTCTAGTATTCTACAAGGACGACCTAATTGTCATACATTATTACCAGTCTTGTAAGACTCTTCCTTCTCCAACGACTGAGCGATTAGATAGGGACGTAACGAAAACTTTCGCCGCACTGAAGAACTGCAAGCCCGGTAAACAATTGCAGGTGTGTTTGTATCGAGTAGAATTGGTATATTGTGTTGTAAAAATTCAAATAGAATAGAGCAGAATTACAACTAACAATTTGAGAAAAGTAATGAAATAATTTGGACATAAAGATTTTTACATGGAAAACCCTCTAAATATATTAGGGTAAAAATCACACAATAGGATAGAAGAAATTCATTACGAAGAAAAATAATAGGAGTTACAACAACACAACTAAAACCTCTTTATTTATAAGGAGAAAATAATTTAAATTCTTTCTTAAAATAGAAGAAAAATACACTCTTTATTTTCAAGAAAAACTCTCTCCAACTCTATTTTTTTTCTTTCACAAAATATGAGATACTCTCTCTACAAAATTACACATTGATTTCTTGGAGCCTTTGTCTTTATATAGACAAGAACCACTTATGCTAACTAGTTATTGGTTGGCTAAAGTTGTATGCCAATAAATTATTAGTTGTAACAAGAGTTGAATTGTGTGGTTCTTTCCTAGTTGACAAATTCAATTTAAAATTGAATTCTTCATTTTTATCATTTTCTAGTTAATATCTTTAATTTGAATTTGAATTCCTCTTGACATCTTTAATTTAAAATTAAATTCTGCAACTGCAGTTAACAGTACCATATTGAGCTATTCATGTATTAGAAATGCTAAAAAATTGGTGCTTGTTTTGATATGTACTTTGCTGACTGAGCGTGAACAAGACAAGAAAATTTTTGTGCTTTCTTTCTAAAACACCCCCGTCAGCTTGAGTTCACTATCTCTATTCCTTTAAAAAATAAACTAGATAAGGTGTAAATTTGCCCTAAAGTTTGCGTGAGGAGCAAAAAGCCCTCAATGTTTTAGTGGGCTCAATTTGTCCTTCGTAGAGTCTTGTCCGGCAAGTGGTCCGGCCTTGTTTTCCATGAGTACAACTGCAGAGATCGGTGGTTGAGACTTCTATAGCTTTCAGATTCGAGCATCAGGTTGGCTTGTCTAGTAGGCTTCGGTTCTGGCGTCTTGGAGGAGTTTCAATGAGTCCAGATTTGTGGCTGTTGGTAAGGTATGTCGATTTTCATGGCATCGATTCTGATGAGGTTGGTAGCTATTGGATTTGGAGACTTTTGGGGAGGAACCGATGTTGTTGTGCTTCAGTTGGAGGGGATGTTTTGATAGAGTTCTTGTGGGGTTGTCGTTGATCTAAAGTTGGTACAACTGGTGGCAAATGAGTGTCGCGAGGTACAGATATCTTGCTTAAGCCAGGCCTGGTTCTGTCTGGTCCGCATTTGATTGATCCAATCTAAGGATTCTATCTAGTAGCAGATGATTTAAACCAATGGTTTTGGATTTTGTGAACCCAATAATTTTTTTTTTGAACTGGAATTGTGAACCCAATAATTAGTTAGTTTTCTTTTAGACTTGTCTGTTCTCTTTTTTTACTTGGAATTTTTTTGGACTACTTTGTAGCTTGTGTAATCTAATTTTTATTTTAATGAAATATCCTCTTGGCCAAGAAAGCAAAAATTATTAGTAACTTATGCTTTACAAAGATTGTGTGTATTTCTTATATTTTCAGTATGTTGTATCAAACGTAAGTATGGCCGTGAAGATGGAATCATGTAGCACATATACAAATGGCTGGTAGTTGTGAATTTACCAATTGCTAGCGAATAAAATCTTGGATAGTACAACCGACTTGTTTTCTACATGGACGCCTATAAATTCTAATTACTGTAATCATCTTTCACATTAAGACTTTTGGGAAAATCACACTTTTGTATCGAAATAAAATATTAATTTTGAAAAATATCTTTTAAACATACCAATTTTGAAAAATATTAAAAAAATAAAATTCGTTTGAAAAATACTATATTTGTGAAAAATTGCGATATTTTGGGGAGAAATTAATTTTTTCACAGAAAAATAAATTTTAGTAAAAAAATTATATAATTTTTCAGATAATCTGTTTGAATTACAGAATTAAAATTGAATTAGAATTATTATGTTTAGATAACACTTTATACAAAAATAGAATCGACTCAGAATTTTATACTTCTGATGTTTGAATAATAATTAGAATTGAATTAAAATTAGAATAAAATAAAAATTAGAATTAATTAGTTAAATAATTATTTAATATAAATTAAATATTTAATTATATTATTTTTATAAAAGAGAGATTATATATTAATTGTAAAAAATAAAATTCTAAAATAAAAATATTCTAATAACATATTTATTATAGAAAAATATGCTTAGCACATCATCAAGTTACATTACTTAAAAATACAAATCAAGTTATATTACTTAAAAATACAAATAGAACATAATAATTCTAAAGTAATTACGAATACTGACATGTAAGTTCTGAAAACTACATGTATTATCAAATTATTACTTTTTGATTTGCAATATTATAAATAGTCCTCTCAAATCTTTTTTTTTTGGTCAACAAATTAATTGTATTGCCAAAAAGTGAATTTATAAACAATACAGTCCCTACACAATTCACCCTCAAAAAACAAAAGATCATAACCAAAACTGTAAAGTATCAAAATCTATACAGTTCAGTAAAAATTTATATCAAACACTATAGCAAACACTCTTTAGAACTCTATATGTATCAGGAACTTTGCCTTAAAACTTATATCATACAAACTTATAGCAAACACTCTTCCATGTCCTCTCAATTCTTTCAATTGAGTATCACACAATTTGCTTATCTTTCTCAATTCTTTCAATTGAAAGACATGGAAGACTCGGTTGCAATCGTAGTTGGGGCTGGAACCTCCGGTCTTGCAGCGTCGGCAAGCCTACACGTCCACTCAATCCCTCACATACTTCTTGAAAGAGAAGACTGTTTTGTTTCTCTATGGAGCAAGTACTCCTATGACCGTCTTCATCTTCATCTCAGAAAACAGTTCTGCGAGCTTCCTCACTTGCCGTTCCCTCAGTCTTACCCTCCTTACGTCCCCAAATACCTCTTCCTTCAATATTTAGAGGACTATGTTTCCAAGTTTAACATTAGTCCTTTATACGGTAGGAGTGTTGAGTTGGCCAAGTTCGATGAAGTGACGGAGAAATGGAAGGTTACCGCCAAGAATTCAAGTTCCGGTCAGCTTGAGGAATATGCCGCAAGGTTCTTGGTAGTGGCAACTGGAGAAAACACCGATCCTTATATACCGGACGTTGAAGGATTGAATACTTTCGCAGGAGAAGTTCTTCACTCTACCAAGTTCAAGAATGGGAAGCCCTACTGTGATAAGAGAGTTTTGGTTGTCGGGTCTGGTAACTCTGGCATGGAAATTGCACTAGACCTAGCAAACCATGGTGCAAAGACTTCAATTGTCGTTCGCAGCCCGGTAATTGAGTTTTCCAAAGATAATTTCTTTTGTGTATCTTAAAGATTGAGACTTGAATGTTGGATTGTATGCAATATGATAAGATGAGCTGGTGCAGGTTCACATTCTGAATAGGGAGATTGCCAACTGGGCGGTGAGGATGTACGGGTACGGGGGTCCAGTTGGGATATTGGATTCTCTAACGGTGATGGTAAGCAAGATTGTGTTAGGAGACACCGCCAAGTACGGGATAGCTAGACCAAAAGAGGGTCCTATTGCCATGAAATAAATACGGCAAGTATCCAATCTTGGACGTCGGAACCTACAAAAAGATTAAAGCTGGGGAGATTCAGGTATTTTTATTTTAGACTTATTTTTTCAATGGCTTTGTTGATGGGATAAGGTTTGTGTGGTGGTATTTTTCTAGTCTAGATTTCTGTAGAGATTTCTTTCTTTCGTTTTTCCCTTTTTTTCGAAGGCAGTTTTCAAAATTTGAACCTAGAATTTGGTATATAAGTTTTTACTTGTTTATTAATTGGATTATCCTTGATAGATAGGCTTGTGTATTTGACAAGTTGAAGAAAATGTTTTTTGTTTTTCCAATTATGTTTCAACCACGCATCTCAGATTCGATAGCACATGTAAAGATTTGAAGTAGCTAGCGAAAATGGGCCAAAATGTTTAAGGCAAAATGACAAGAGAGTTGTTGCAGGTGTTGCTGGCAATAGAAAGCATAGAAGGGAATGGAGTGGTATTTGTGAATGGGAAGTCACACCCTTTTGACGCGATGATTTTCTGTACTGGATTCAAGAGATCAACAAATAAATGGCTCAAGGTATATCAATTTATAGAATAATTTAACGTTCATCTAATTAAAACAAAATTAATCGCATTTTTCCTCAAATGAACATGATTAAAATCATGAAGTTACGTTTGCGCAGGACGATAATGAGCTATTGAACGAAGATGGAATTGCAAAGCAAGGTCCTCCAAATAACTGGAAGGGAAAGAAGGGATTATATTGCGTTGGACTAGCAAGGACAGGGTTTGAGGGAGCTAGCACTGATGCACTCAATATAGCACAAGATATCAAGTCTCTTCTTTAATCTGTGTATTCGTCAAATTAAATGCTTATAATTATGCGTTTCTTTCTACTAATAGTCGAGGTTACCAAAACAATGATGAATGTCTATATATATTTAAGGCTTCAGATTTAATTATTAATAGTTATTAATTTTTGCCTTACGAAGGTTTTCTGTGTTTCTTATCTTTTAAAGTTTTTGTTTTTCCTAATATTTTTGTCACTCTTGAAGATGGATTCGATTAAGCACAATGGTCGGTTGTTGTGAATTTACCAGTCCCATTCGGAAAAAAATCTTTTACGTAAATACGAAATTTTGAATGATTTCTTTGACAGTGGCATTTTTTAGTAACTTAAAAGAATAGTTTATATGAGATGATCCAATTTCATAATAGAACATATCCAATTAAATAAACGCGAATAATTTAGCTGATGAATAAGCAAATGGATTGAGATCATACCTTGATACACACAATAGAATAAGAACAATTGGATACTCAATAATCAACTCGTCAATCATATTAATGACAGGAACATAATAATGATTCCAAAACCAAGAAACATAGAACAATCTCAGCAAGAGTGTTTAGTGAGCTTGGCAAAGAAGAATGTCTTCTCTTCTCCTCACAAGGCGAACGACACACTAGGAATACGAGGAAAGTGATATTGCTTTTCTGTTGTGTGTAGATTGCATACTTGCTTTATTTCACCTATCTATATGGTGATAGGTCAAAGGTGTGTTTGACCCTCCTAACCACATTATAAGTCTATTAACGAAAACCTAATAGGATTAGACCTAATATGCAAGAACCCATCAGATGTTTAATGCAATTCGATTTTGAGTTTTGGCCGGACCCGCTTTTTAACAATAACACTAAATAATTATAAATAATACAAAAGAAAAAGAAATTTACAAAAGTGTAACTTTTTGAACACACAAATATACTAATGAAGATTAAGTTAAATTTGAGGAACAGCAGAGTATTAGGTTAATTTTATTAACGGTCATTCTAAACTTATATTTATTACAACACGGTCATTCAATTCACTTTTGTTTCAGTAAAATCATCAAACATTAATTTTATGGTCACTTTAGTTGAATTTTACAAACGACGGGCATGTATTGATGAATAAGCATGTAACGTGGATATCCAACCAAATCCAAACTGAAATACCTACTTAAACCGAAACCGACTTGCCTGGAAAACCGACCCAACCGACCCTAATTCCCACGGGTAGTCATTCCCACCAACTCCGACCACAACCCTTCAACCATACCACCATTGAACTCATTAGAACAATCCTCCAAATAGAGCCATCATCAACGGACAAACCGGGGAGGAACGGCACGCCATAACCACCCAAATCTGCCAAGATGAGAAAATCCAACAAACCTAGAAGCTCCATCCTCCTACCCAAGTCGTCGTTCGCTAAAAGGAACAAACAACAGCCAAAAACCACTCCCTTGAAGCCATGGCTTAAAGACGCAATACCTTCGATCCGACAAAACAAGCAAGAGATGATGAAAAAACCTATAGATCGAAGAGATTTATTCCAATATTCAAAAGAAAAGCACAAAAAAAGAGCACCACCGTCAATGGCCGGAACTATCAGCTCCTTGGATTTTTCTTCTTATTCATTCTCGCATTCATTTCTTCAACAACTAGTTGACTTCAATTACTCTCCTCCGGCTACGGTGAATTAGCTCCTTGCATTTTTTCATTCTCTCATTCAATAGAGGTTGAGAAATTTATGGAGAAATTCAGAGAAGGAAGTGGTAGAAGATCAATCATGGCAGCTTCAATCGGATTGTCAAGAAGTCAACACCGAACTACATCTCTTTGCGATGCGCCTGGTATATTTATGCTTCTTTGGTTCTTTGACCCTCATTGTTTCTACATAATTTCTTTTCTTTTTTTGATTTTTTATTTTTGTTAATGTGTTGCAGATAAAGATGGAGAAATAGTGAGGATGAGAGATAGGGGAAGTAAAAGAGAAAGAGTCGGAGATGCTTTGAATAGAAAGAAGCACAGCAGAGGAGAAAGGCCTAGTGGTAGTGGAGATGATAGAGAAGTTACTACTGAAGACAGCATGGTTGATGAAGATGACAATGAAACTGACGATGCTTCTGAACTTTCAAATAACAACCACCAACTCCCATCGACAAAGCCTGCACCGCCCAAGAGGCATCAGGCATGTCCCGCTTTTCAAGGTCATTGATGAAACCATTATCATCTCTATTCCCAGAAAAGCTCGTTTATGTTCAACCATATTTAATTTCTTATTGTTCTGAAATTTCTTTTTTTTTTCTATTTCTTTGAGTTTCTTCTTTTACATGTATAATTTTACAGCTTCGATGAAACTGTTGCATGACAATTGGGTGTCAGGAAATGGTGGATTTGGTGGTATGGTTGAAGGATTGGTGGTCAGAGTTGGTGGGAATGACTGCTGGTGGGGATTAGGGTAGGCCGGGTCGGCTTCGGTTTGGGCAGGTCTTTCGGTGTGGATTTGGTTGGATATCCACATGGCATTTCTTAATAACATGGCATATTTAGTCATCAATCTGAGTTGATAATTTGTAAAATCCGTTAAAGTAACCGTCTGAGAATAAAAAAAAATGTTCGATGATCTTACTAAAAAAAGTGAATTGAGTGATCGTGTTGCAACAACCACAAATTTAAAGTGACAGTGAATAAAATTTATAGCAGAATATTTAAACCTTTAATTTACCTTTGTAACAGGAAAAGAAAAGGTAAATTTACCTTACTGTTACCAAAAAATATGTAAATTAACCTGCCCCAAGAAGAAAAAGGAAAATTTGAATTGGAAACTTACCCACCGCACAACAGCATCGCCGACTATAAATACTTAAAAAATGAATGAATAAGAAGAATCCTTCCAACAGCGAAAAAATCAAAACCCTCTGAAAGCTTGTGGTGTTGTTTCGATCCCATGGATCCTTAAACAGAGCCGGTCACCTACGTCTGCGGAGGTTGTTTCCTTCTTCTCGTAGAATTAAAATTTTGTTGGTAAGACGTTGAATATCGTATTTTGGTTGTGATAATACTTGTGTTGGTGTGTGCTTTGTGTGGTAGATTGTGGGGCGGAGAACACTTTGAAGTCGGGCGACGTGATTCAGTGCAGGGAGTGCGGTTATCGTATTCTCTACAAGAAGCGAACCCGCAGAAGTACGGCCTTTCCCCCTTTTTTCTTTAATTTGTGCCCTAGGAAAATTAATTTAGCGGATATTGATGTTTGTTATTGGGTGTGTTTTTATTTTTAATACTAGTCAAACAAAGCGGTTTTGATGAAAACTAATATTGCAGTTGTTCAGTACGAGGCTCGCTGAGAGGAATGGGAATCTGATGTTTGCATATGAAGAAGAAGAACGACAATATTTGAGCATGTGATTTGTTAGTTTAACTAGTACTTCATGTTCTTGCCAACAATGTGATTCCTATGGTTATACTGTCCTGTGTCTACGATTTATCAGACTAACGCTGGAAGATGCGAGTTTGCTCAGTGTCTCAACTTTGTTTATTTGTCTATAATCTTGGTTTGTTTTGTTTATAGTTAATCCCGATTTTAGTTGTCCAAAATACTCGGTAGATTTGAGCTAATTAGTTGAGATTGTCATTGAACTGCATTCCAATTTCAATCTTGGAATACAAGTTTCGATACGAGTTTTGGAATCGGGAGTTTGGGATTCGAAATTGAGGTTTGAATCATTAGAACAACAGTTTGGAAAGCTCAAACTTAGCAGTTTGAATACTATCAAAAGAATGCATTAGTTGGCATACTTGCTCAATAGTTTTCGACTGAGGAGAATTTGATCGATAGCAATTACAAAATATCCAATAAACATAGTACAAAAGAAGGAATTTTGATAGTTCTCACAAACTAGATAAATATCCTGTAATCTCCAGAATCCTCAAATTATTATTACCCAATGCGCACTGAAAATCAAGCTATTAGACTATATATCATCCAACCTCAAATGATCAAATAAAGCATATCTTGTGCCTTCGTTGAAGTTTTTTAAAGCTATAAGACTATTGCTGCCAGGAATGCCTCGAGTTTGACAGGCCGGTGCTCTTTATTGTCGAAGTAAGGGGCACACAACCTGAATAATTAACTTATTTCTCAACTCAATTTGAATAATAAATTATTAACAAGTCAGTTTTACAATCGCTACACTAAAGAATTGCACGCCCTTCTATAAATAAGATTGTGCTCATCTAATGGAAACAATGAAATGCTGATTTCACTAAAGAATCTATTTGGGGGAAAACCCCCTGAGCTGGGGTTGGGGAAGAAAGTTTTCCTTTGAGAGAAAGAGAGCGAAAGGGAAACTTTGAGAAAAAAAAAGAAAGAAAAAGAAAAAAAACTCGATATCAGTGGGCATAAAAATTGTCGAACACCAAACCAGTGTGTTACCAATCTGACGGCTCGTATGCCATGACCATGATTCCCATCCATGAATGCCACGAAAAATCCACATTCAACCTCTGACGTTTGGAATTTATGCCCAGAGGAGTCTATCAAAGCCAATTTCTAAATTTGAAGCAGCCGAATCACCAAATTCCTCATCTATTGCTTTGCTATCTTCCAACGAATCCACGTATGGTTCCAACAGATCAGAAGATCGTTCAGATGGAATCCCGTAATCTTTTAAAATAAGGGGCGAAGCAGTAGTAGCTGCTTCCCTCTCCAACACAACAAGGTAATTATCTTCATACTCAAAAACTAAATACTTGTCCTTGCATGCTGTTCAAGAAACAAAATAACA
>CAODLS010147033.1:0-11708 GCA_948243855.1 Flueggea neowawraea | reverse complement strand
TGTAATATTTTTATTTTAAAGAATTATTTTTATTTGAATGAACACTTTTTATTTTAATGAATTTGGGGTAGAAAGTATTAAATGAAGTAGTAGATAAAAATTGAGGATTAAATAAAATTGTGTTTAGTGGAAAGCTGAGTAGGCGTCTCGCGGGACTCTTAAAGTAGTCTCTGAATTACGGATGAAAAAGTTAAGGGGTTAAAAACTGGTGACTTTAATAAAATAATAATAAAAATGTTGAGCATGAGCCCTGCGGGACGACTTCAGGGGCCCTGCGTTACAAGCAGACTTATTATATGATCACCCAATATTATAATAATCGAATCAACCAACTCTTTTTTTTGTCAAATTTCTATCACCAAACCTCCTAGGAGGTGGTCTGATGGAATGGAGCATTGTCTCAATGCCTCTCACCCGGGTTCGAAACACACCCATCTCCTGATTGGTCTCAGATATTTCCGCGTTAATAGGCTAACGTCAGCTCCTAACGGGTGTCGTGGTGAGTCTTCTTCGATCACCACCGAATAAAGCCACATTATACACCGATGAGTATTTACTTGCATGATCACGACTAACAGGAGTACGACACTACTGATAGGGCCCTGCTCCCCTTTTTGCTAACAAAAAAAAATTCTATCACCAAGTGCCGTCCATATCAATTCAATAATTATCATTTCGATCATTGTACCTATAAAAATCACTCACACCTAAATGTCTACTCTAGAAAACATGATTTATTATACCTAAAAAATAAGACATCAGTATTTATGAATTAATAGCATAAACAATTACTGAATTACCAAGAAAGTTTTAATAAAGTTACTAAAATGATTTTTGTTTTAAGAATGTCACTGAATTGATTTTTTTAGTTCAATAAAATCACACAGATCGCATGATTCAACTTTAACTGTCACATGTGCATGCAACCGTGCTAGCAGTCTCTGTGTGCAGACACGTACGTGTCTACTAATGATACGTAGCAAGACATAAATGTTTGTCTGCACAGGTGGCAAACAAAAAATGACAATGTTTTGTAAGAAATGAGTCAACAATTTTTTTTTTTAATTTGTCTTATCACGTGTTATTAGTTGACAGATGTTTACATACATTAACCGATGTGACACAATTGTATGCACATGTAATGATCAAAACTGAATCATACGGTCTGAGTAACTTTATTAAACAAAAAAAGACAATTCAATGACCTTGAAACAAAAATCACTTTTATAACTTTACAAAATATTTTTTGATAATTCAATAACTGTATATGTAATTAACCCCGGTATTTATTTACAAGTCATTTTCAATGTGGCTTTTTCAATTAAACGATGACCATGATAACCAATAAAGTAAAAACACCTATTCAATGGTCATTTTCTATTTTTTATTATATTTTGTTTATATAAATTTATGCACCAATGATCTTTAGGCTAGTCGCAGTAGAATGGTCTCAAAGCTAAAAACTCGTGGTTAAATAAAAAGAAAAGAATAATTAAACAAAGCAAAATGCCTTGTTTTAGTTAGACAAGGAATCTATTACTGATTATATAATAAAATATTTATCTACCAAGTGTCATTTCAGTATTCTACAATATTTAAAATATCTATTTTCAAATTCACTTTTAATTATATTTTTTTCTAAAATAAATAATTAATGCAATTTAATAAATCTGTCAAATACGTCATTTAACTCATGGTTAAATAAAAAGAAAAGAATAATTAAACACAGCAAAATGCTTTGTTTTAGTTAGACAAGAAATCTATTACTTACTATATAATAAAAATTTATATATTGACACCATACAGTGCCAAGTGTCATTTCAGTGTTCAATATTTAAAATATTTGTTTTCAAATTCATTTTTAACAATATTTTTTCTAAAATAAATAATTAGTGCAATTTAATAAATCTGCCAAATACATCATTTACAACTTTTTTTTTGTTCAACCATCTGGTTTTCGGATTGGATCCGAGTAAGACCACGAAGGGCGGAGTTTTAAGATAGTTGTGTTGCTAAGGTTTCAATCTGACACCTCTGATTAAACTAGAAAAGTCTCACACCAACTCATCCACACCTTCTTAGGTCATCATATACAACTTTAATTAACCAAAATCAAATCAATAGTTCATCAATTCCAGTTCCTTATTTAATACACTTCTATAACTAAATTGTTCTTTTTTTCCTTTTTTTTAAACAAGTATATGTCTCTACAATATTTCATTTAACAAAACTCTCAAGGGAATCAGACACAAATAAACAGAATCGAAGTCTGGCTCACATTCTGAATTCGCTCAAAAATTTATTCAATTTCCATAAATAATAGTCATAAAGTTATGAAAAAAGGAATGATTGCCTCATTTTCAAATAAACAAAGACCTAAAAAGACTGGAATTATTTTTTCGATTATTTTTGTACAAGAAAATAAATAGGCTGGAAGTGATCAAGAGGTACCTCTGAAATGGTCGTCGAGCCACGAAATGATATCGTTAAAAACTTGGTTTATCACTTCGTCAGGTTCACCTTCAAGAAGAGAATGATAAGCATCCTTGTAAAGCTTAAGCTTCTTATCTGGGCTGCTTGCCTTCTCATACAAAGCTTTGCTCACCGATGGATCGGTTACGCTATCGGCTTCTCCATGCAAAATCAACAGCGGCATAGAGATCTGTAATTAGGGCTACTGTTAAGTTAAATCATAAATATCATAAAGGGAATTTCAAGCCAAATGTCAAAATAAACATGATTAATGGATCTAATCCGAGTACTCATATAAATATTGTCGGAATATCATTCTAGTTCTGATTTTTCATCATCAAATTAAGTTACCAAATTTTTATTTACCAGAAAAAAAGTTACCTAGTTTGTTTTTTTCTTTTTGTAACTAACTCGAAAACTAGAACAATAATAGTTTTTTTCCCTTCCGACAAGTGTTCCTTCCAGAATTTGAACTTTCCCCGGAACAGATGAAGTTTTTCTTCTCTTTTTCCAGTATGCTAACCACTAAATTTTTGTAAAACCACCTAAAAGGCCTCACTCAATCCACTGCCAATTGCAGCATGATGATTTCATTTAGCCAATGTATACTTGTTCCCATTTCATCCAAATCGAGTCACCAAACTAAATGCAGGCAATCTTTTCAAAAACCAGGTATAAATGATCAGATTCTATTTGGTGCAAGGAATCGAAGCGGATGGAATTTACATACTTTATTCAGACTGTTTTCTATCTCTTGAGTAGTTTTGAGCATCTCTACAGCAGTTCTTAGACGTGGTTTGTCCTTGTACGCAATAACACTGTAAGTTGTCTGCATTTAAGGAAAATAAATGTGTTAGGAAACGTACTATCAGGGACCATCATATTATCATTTAGAAGCAATCCATTTAAGCCAAGGGACAAACCAGCTCTCTCTTTTTTATATCCCTAAAAGCAGCCTCCGCCAAATCCTTCTGTGGAACCAACTTTTGCCTTGGGAGAAAGTTACCTACACCAATTAAAATTTGCTTCAGTAACCACGGTGGAACCATGTCATCGGCTATCTGCAAGAATTGTTTGTTCAATATAACGCAACAACTTACAGAGTAGGATCCTCACAGAGTGAAAGTTGCGATACATACTTTGCACATAGGTGCGACCAGAATAGGACCACACCATGCATTGGGTTGTTTTAAGTGTATCTTTAGAGCAACAGCTCCACCCATTGACTGCCCAAATAGAAAGCTGGGAAGATTATAAAATTCAGGGTCCTCTGCCATTGAAATAAAACAGAATAAATAAAAAAGAAACCTACTGTAATATTATGCCATCGTTATTCAGAATAATTTTCAACCAAAGTAATATGATTGCTGATATTTACTACAATCCTTTAGCATACTGCATGTACCAACTAATTTTCAATTGAAAATCAAATCCCAGAAGAAAACAGTCACTAAACCAGGATATAAATATTGGATTCTATCCATTACTAAAGGGAGGAAGGTGAGAAATCAACGAAACATTAGATTCCCCATATGAATTCTTTAGATCTTAGAAGGAAATTGACAGTGTATAACACATGATTTGAAGTGTATTGAAGGCAAAGATTTAGACAACTAAATCTTTGACAATTGCAACCACCTGAAGTGTCTAAAACGCATTATTGAGTGTCACACAAGTATCTTTTCACTGGATTCCCTCCAAATCACCTGGCTAGACTAAAGAAGAATCATGCTTCCTGGTCCACAAGTTTAGAAGTTTAATATACCTTGGATAAGCCACATCATCCTATCACTAGAAAGAGTTAGAGAACATCAGGGAAACAATATCCTCAAAAAGTTCAGCTAGAAATTACAAAATCTAAGTCAAAAGCCTCACTTATTGGCAATTCCTAGCCTCAAACTCATAAGTGACAGAGTATTGGCAATAAACGTTAACGGTTATCCCATATTTGCTCAATGAAGGCATGTTTTTGCTCATCTAGAATTTCAACTTATCAAAAGAGTGCAATTGCAATGGAAAGGGGGGAAGCTCAAGTTATACCTATGACCTCAAGGCATTACCACTAGACTACCTTAAACATATTGTCCCATAACAAATACCAGCTCATGCACAAGGATACAAGCTCACTCATAAACCATTGATGGCAAAACACAGTTGAAAATTGAGATTCTTCTGAGAAACTGTTGAAAGCTGAGGATACCTCTGACTTTGGAGTAATTTTCGATCACATCATCAACAAGCCAGTCAAAGCTAGGAATATAACCATGTAGACCTTCTGAAAGTCCAAATCCATGGAAAAAACTCCATACCTGGATAAGGCCAACTTTCTTGCAATTCCTGCAAACCATAGAGTGAGTCATTGCCTCAGATCATAAATTTTATAAACCTATAAATTGATTACCACAGCACACATAGTTACGTGCCTTCAAAGAAAAAAGTGCATGTGTCTCCATAACCATGGCAATAGAACACCAGTGCCTTGGGGAAAGAGGCCTCAGGAAGCCATCTCTTTGTGAAAATTTCCAAACCTTTAGAGTTCGCTTCATATGACTGTACAGACATAATTTAATATCCTTTAAAAACGAAGTTGAATGAAATATACCAATTTGCGAAAACACAAATTATAGCAGATTGGGGAAACCAACAGCGCTAAATTAAAGACAACTAGTTTTTCTTATAATTATCACCAAACTGCCTAAGAGGAATTTAATCTTTCATGAGCAGTTATAATGTGAGCACGCATTCGCAGGTCCCTGGACTGGGAGAAAACTATTTTTAAGTTCAAATATGATTATTACAAGGCCTATGAGCTACGCTAAAAAAATAATACAGGATAATCAACATCAAAGTATCAAATCAATGAACTATTTTCAGCAACGAATATTCCCGACCTTATGGAGCCAGCTGAATTCTTTTGAAGAAAAGTTAACTTCAGCAAAGCAAAGGATAATAATTCTTAATAATTGCTAATCCAAATTGCTTTTTCCACCCCTTTTCCTTCAAGTGATAAAAGTTTGATTTTGAAGTAAGAACTAGAAGTTAATCCTATGTCTCATCACCTCCATTTTCAACCCATTTACTAGGGTTGTAAATGAGCCGAGCCGATAATAAATGAGTCAAATTTGAACAAATTTTAAACTCAATTTAATAAATGAGTCGAGTTTGAACACCTATAAGCTCGATTCGAAAAGCTCACATGAACATACTCGAGAATAAACTCAAATTTTGGCTCGTTTACATAGGAATATCTACTAAAATTATGTATCTCTTATTCTACTTTTATATTATTAATATGTAACATGAACAATTTTTATTTGTTATGTTATTATATATGTAAGTGTAAATTTAAGTTTTTAATAATTTAACAATTTATTTTGTATATACAATTTGAACAGCTCAACTTAGAAAAACTAATTCGCTAATGTAGTTCTTATAAAACGAGCTTGAGCTTAAAGTTCATCTAGCTCAGACGAACTATACCAACTCAGACACGATTACATGCTCAACTGAGTTTTACAGAGCCTAAACTTGACTACACCATTAAACGAGCTATTCTTAAGCGAGCTCGAGCTACTCCTGAGCTTCCAAGACATGTTAACGAGTGACGCTCGAACATGAAAAAAGCTCGAGACGAGGTCGAGCTCCACATATTTTTTTGTCGAGCCAAACGTGAGTATTCCAAAACTCGACTCCATTCCACACCCCAACCCTTCACACAAGTTTTTGCAGCACAGTCAAATGCATAATAAGCACTATCATCATCCATTGCTGATTCAGAGAATATATATCTCCAAAAATAATACCAAAAGTCAACTCTTTCATGCTTTTATTTTGTTTGCAAACCCCATTGGGACAAATATTGACTTGCATCAAAACCAACATAGGCCATCTCAAGAACAGATAGAGTAGGAATGCAGTATGTCACACTCATAACATCAGTCATATGTTTAACATGTCATGATCTCACCATAGTAGAGAAAGAAGATGCATGTGGTGAACTCATTATGTGGTTTTTCCCTGGCAGTCACTTTGGCAGTTCTTATAGACATACCATTGCACAACACCTTAAACACAACTAAGAATTTAGGTTGGAATAACTTTAAGTGCGTTGTTCTCATCCACATCTCAGTCCACTATGCTATACCAGCTACATGGACAAAAAGGAAAGCTAATGGCCACCATCAACCAGCAACTATCAAAATAAACCACTCTTTTAAAATAAAATTATTAGTCATTGCTAGTCAATTTTTTTTTCTTTTTAGTCAGGAGAAAGAAAGCCAATTTGGAGTCAAAAGTTAAACTTGCACCTCATCACCTCCTCCATTTCAATCCTTCACACAGGTTTTGCAGCACAGTTAAATGCAAAATAAGCACTATCATCATCCAGTGCTAACCCAGAGAAGATACATCTCCAAAAATAATATCAAAATTCAATTTTCTTCTATGCTTTGATCTTGTCTGCAAACTCCAACGGGGCAAATTTTGACTTGCATTAAAACCAACACAGGCCATCCTAAGAAAAGATAGAGTAGGTTTGCAGTATGTCACACTCATAACATCAGTCATAGGTTTAACATGTCAAGATCTCACCATAGTAGCGAAAGAAGATGCATATGGTGAATCCATTTCCTTAGGGACTTATGTTTTTTCCCTGGCAGTCATTTCGGGGTTGTTAGAGACATACCAATGCACAACATCCTAAATGCAACTAAGAATTTAGGTTGAACTAACTTAAAGCCTAAGTACAGAGTTCTCATCCATATACCAGTCCACTATGCTATATCAGCTAATCACCACCATCAACTAGCAACAATCAAAACAAACAACCCTTTTAAAATAGAATTCTTCATCAAATGCTGTTTCAAAAATAATCTCAAATATCTAAACATTCTTTCATTCACTTGCTTCGAGGCAGAAACTCAATTGTTTTTAGCTTTTATCCTTCACAAAAACCAGCACGGCTTATCATTCATATCCATATTAAGTGCCCATAAAACACAAAAAGAAATTAAAAAAATAGGGACGACCAAAAATTTAACACAACTCTAGAGTTTTCACCTCATTCGTTGTCAGTCCATTGCTCGTTCTTCGCTGAATAGCCCAAGTAAAAAGAAGTGCCCTCATCATTTGGCACAAACTTACCTTCTAATAAAAATAGCCAATGCAGGACTATCTCGGATATAGTCTTAATCAGTACACTAATAGACAATGACTTAAAATAACAGCCCAGTTGATCTCAACTTTGAATTTGCACCACAACCATCATGTCCCAGGTCAAGCATATCCACAAAGGAAAGTTTTACAGTTAGCTATTGGCCAGTATAAAACAAGTCCTATCTTTATCATAGCACGATCCTACCATAACCATAATATATAATCTCTCCTCAATTCACCATTTTCATACAAACAGTATTACAGTGGTTTCTCTATGAAATCCAGAACAGCAGAATGAAACACCTGCACTGAATACTACTTTCACCTCCAATACGAAAATCATGTGCCTTTTTGACACCAAATAGAACAACACCATTGTCACTCACATAAAATGCCTATAATTCATCTCGCATTGGACATACGAAAAAGCTTATGCCCAACAAAAAATGACATTAGGATTCATATTTAATGTGCAGCTCAAATAGGCAGAAAATACATCCCCACTCTTACAAGTTGAGCACATTAAGTAAATTGGAAATGTTTTTCCTGTCACATCAAAGCTTGTGTTCAACACTCATAAACCCGCATACATGAACCATCATCACAAATTAATCTCTTTTTCAGGTTAGTATGTTGAACTGAAAGGGAGAGGGGTGAGGGGCCCTTCAGTACCGCCGGACTAAAACACAGACGTTTTGATTTGTTTGGCTATCGTGGATCATAATTTAATTTTATGAATTCGGTATCTCATCAATTTGACGTCGAAAAATGAAATGTAAAATCAATCACCACAGCTAAATCGTCTGTCTGAGATTCTAAGACGCTGAAACAGTGAAGCATTAGGTGAGAGTTTAGAATTTAAGGTCAAGGTTTCAACCACCCAATCAGTTGAACTCTGAAATGCCGAAACAAATCAAGAATTAAGCTATTAAACATTGCACACGTGAGAATACATAAATTTCCAACTTTTCAACGCTCATTAAAGAACCCATCTAACTACCTAGTCTCATTAAATCTCCATCTTCTGAACCAAAACCACACACATTACAAAATGACAAATTATAATCCAAAAACTTACAGAACAAAATTCACAAAAAAATTAAGTAAATAAAAAGATAGATTAGTAACACAGCTTTTAGTGTTTGTAATTACCTCCTTAGTTTTGAGCCCGTCACTTGGTGTGTACAACACACAAACACATGTATTCACAACAAAAGCATTAGAAACAAAACTAAATCCGTACAACCGAATCCATCAAAACAAAAACAAACAAACAAATAACTAAATAAACAATAACCTTGAAAAAAATGTGGTCGATACCGAGCTGGATAACCTTAAAACTGTCGCGAGCCCGTCGTTGAGCTGGCGTGTGGTCCATATTAGCACCGAGAATCTTCCGCAACTCGTCGTCGATCTTCGGATTATCACATTAAACAATTACCTTGAATAAAATGTGGTCGGTACCGAGCTGGATATCCTTAAACCCGTCGTCGAGCTGGGGCGTGGTCCATATTAGCATCGAGAATCTTCCGCAATTCGTCGTCGATCTCCGGAAACCATCGCGAAGAGGCCATTGCCGCCGGCGTCGACCTCCGCCTCCACCTTTTTCTGCTATTAAAGCAGAAGAAACCTGATGAAAAGTAGTGACAGCGAATCAAGGAGGACGTGTCAACAGCTCCAATGAAAATATGAAATATCCAGTACAGTTCTAACCTGGTCCAGAATGACGACTGTAGAGTGTAGACTTTACTGAGAGGTTTGATTAGAGTCATTCCAGAGTTTTTTTTTTTAGTTTCTTGCATTTATTAATTAAAATACTAATTATCAATGTGTTAAATAAGAAAAATTATTATAATTTTGAAATTAGAATTTTATTATGGTTGAGATTTGGGTGGGTTTTTGTCGCTGTTCTTTTTTTTTTTTTTTGGATTTATTTGTTTTGTTTTTCTTATTCCATTTCTTGTTACCGTGAAATTATATGGATTTTTTATGATTGGTTTCATTTTCTTCACGGATATAATTATTGGTTCTAGAAAAGATTTATCATCAAAGCTTAATTAATTTAGAATACAAAAGCATAGCCAACTTTATGATTAGCAGTTGGCAAAATCACACTTTTATTAAAAAATAAGGTAAATACTGAATTTGACAAATATTATTCAAGTTTTTAACTATAAAATATTGAGTTCAGTTTTAATAATGATAGATGCAAAACATCAATGAAAGAGAAGCAAAAGTGCAGGTTCTCTGTTTTGCATCAACAACACGCATTATTCCCTTATAAATCAAGTAGATAATATGAAAAATGACCTTAAGGCACGCTCAGTGGAACCCATGGACGTATATTTAATGACAATTAGAAGCAGTATGCATCAGGTGTTGTTGATCTACGCGCATAGCACTCCATCAATGCACGTAGTTGAGGGTTCAGGTCAATGAGGAAAGGCGATTGGTCCGCAAGCAAGGTGCGCAGATGATGCAAAGGAAGAATCAATGAAAGAATTGATCAATGCACGTTAGAAATGAACTATGCACGTAGTAGAGCTTCAAATGATGACAAAGTTGAGACGCTCATCGGAATTTAAATTTGAATATTCTCTAACATACTGACGTGGAAATCAAAGGTGCAATCTTGATTATGTCCGATAACGCACGTAGCAAGTTGAGGAAGGCACGTAGAAGAAAGTCTGGTGAAATTGCATATTCTGGAATGAAAATCAACGCCCGCAAAACACGCTGATATAATCATCAACGCACGTAGATGATGTATAAGGCACATAGATGTCAATCCATTCAAAGCAGTGGTTACTAGAGTTCATGCTACGCATGTAAACATGTTATCAACGCACGCAGAACTTTGAAGCATGAAGCAACTTTGCACGTAGTGAAGGGTGATATCATTTAAAGAAATAATTTCTATTTGTTTCACAATGGCTACTTTGAGGCTCCAATGACTATATTCTTTCAACTAGCTATAAATAGAAATCCTAATACAGAAGAGAAGCAAGAGAGACATTTACCAAAACTTGCTATCTATTTTCTCTCTCACTTCTACCTTTCTAACTTATTTGAGCTATTTACTTGCTATCATATTTTTGAGTTTGTATGAACTTAAATCTGGTATATCTTTGGGTTGATTTTGTATGAAGCAATGTTGTTTGCTTGGGGTAGATAGGTTTCCTTGTTGAGCCTTAGAAAAACAAGAGTGGTTGCTAGTGAGTCTTAGAAAACTAGAGTATCGGTTTTCTAGTTGAACCCACAAAAACTAGTGGTTCGATTTTCTAGTTAAGCCCAACAAAAGGTTTGGTTTACTTGTTTTATCCTGAAAACAAGTGGTAACGGTTTTCTAGTTGAGCCCGTACAAACAATGTGTAACAGTTTGCTTGTTAATCCTGCAAAAACAAGTGTTGTAAACGGTTTCCCTCCACCGAAAAGTGAGGAAGATAGTGGATTGAAATTCTCTAGGGGATCTAGAGCAGTGGACATAGGTCAAAGAGGACCGAACAACTATAAATTGGATTTGTGATCTCTTCCCTTACTCTCTCTTATTTGCTTTGCATTTGTATTTGATGTATTTCTCTGTGTGTGGATTTCATCTTTGGTTTGTATTTGCTTCTGCGTTTAACTTTGATATTTGTTTTAATTTGCAAACAATTTTTAAGAGGGGACGAATTGAATTTTTAACAAGTTAAAATCTTTGTTGAAAATCTTTTGCAAATTAAAACAAATAACAAAGTTTTCTTTCAAACTTAAATCAAAGAGTAAATGTGGAAGCTCTAAAGATCCAATCCACACACAACAATGTAAATCAAATGCAATGCAAAACAATTAAATAAGAGAGAGTAAGGGAAGAGTGCACAAATCCAATTTATAGTGGTTCAATCCTCCTTGACTTACATCCATTTCTCTAGCTCAACTAGAGAGTTCAATCCACTAAATATTCTTCCTCACTTGCGGGTGGAGGGAAACCGTTACACCTTATTTTTGCAGGATCAACAAGAAAATATTTACACCTTGTTTTTGCAAGCTCAATAAGAAAACCTTCCTCTAGTTTTTACGGGATCAACTAGGAAACCTAACCA
>CAODLS010146949.1:0-15560 GCA_948243855.1 Flueggea neowawraea | reverse complement strand
ACCATGTCAATGCCAGCTTGAATCCCAGCTAGGACAGAATATGTGTAGTTTGCATGTGGAGGTGAGGTAATCCTGTCAATACCCTGCCAATCTGAGATAACAAAACCCTGAAAGTTCATCCAGGGCAACAATTGAAGTCAGCATGATACTGTATTTCATGTTGATGTGTGCATTAATTTATACTTTTGCAGTTAAGAACGGCCCATTCAACAATATGAATGCAATAGATGGATTGAAGTTTGGAATATAAGATATGGAATAAAATGAAATTAATGTATGTGAGATCTAAATCACTATCATGAAATGAGGTTAGATAATTAATATGAAACATCAAACGGAGACTCATGCAAAAGCTTTATGGCATAGCAATTCAGAGATACATATCTATAAACAGAACATGCCTTTACAAGTAGGTTGTAGTATGTTTGGTTGGAATGGAAAAGAAGGTGATGTTCATGTCCTGATACTTATTCTTGCCCATCCAGGATACCAATTTGGCCAAAAGATTTTATAATTGACATAACTCTCTTCACATGTTAAAAGCAAAACACAGTGAAAATCATGACTGAAGCATGAAGTTTACCTTAAACTTAAGATTGTCCTTAAGGAAGCCTGTAATTAGCTCCCGATTAGCGTGCATCTTTTCTCCATTCCAACTGGAGTAGGAAACCATGACTGTTGCAACACCCTTAATGACTGAATCAGAATAGGCAGGCATATGGATGCTAAGCAAACTGTGGCTGTCAATTACAGTGTTGTTCTCGTTGATGCCCTTCATTGTCCCACCATCACCCACAAAATGCTTAGCACAAGCTGCAACCTTTTTCCTACAAGAAAAGAAAATTGACATCAATAAGTCAAAAAGAAAGCAGAAGATCTAATACATTTAGAATGAAACTGATAATAAAGTGCAGGTTGTAATAAGTACATAGATGAAGCAAACGCGTAACAGTGCACTGTTTGGATAAAGGGGAAATGGAATGATACTTTATGTACTTTGGTTTGAGAATTCACGTCCTGAAAGGATGATATTAGCTAAAAAAAAAATCCAAAGCATGAATTCAAATCGTCAAACCAATGGGGTATTACATACTTTGATCAAGAATGATATGGTCAAATGGATTGCAAAGATAGAAAATGTGTCAAAACCAATGATGTTAACAATGGTGTATAACCCTGAAAAATAAGATCTATTCTACAAAGAATGTTCAACTTTGAAGCCTCTTACTTTCCACCAACATAGGGAGCCCCCTTGCGAGAATTAGCAGGGATATCTCCTTGCAAACCAGTTATAATGTCCGTCATTTCTTCAACAACTTTGTGATTCTCACTGTAGCTTTCATAACAGCGACCCCATCTTGGATCTCTACATACCTTCAGAGAATGTAAAAGGCAATTAATTGAACCAGAGGAGAAATGCATCAATCCCTCTGAAATTTCAAATGGTTAACAAAAAATTTCAACAAATTATGTACTGATATTGCGTTGTTTTATTTACCGCAATGCATGGTGCAAAAACATAGGGAATCCCTGTAGCTCTAACTTCGAGAGCAGTAGCACTGCCAATCCTCTTTACAAGGTCACCATCCCTGCATATAAGAATCTCGGTAATGTATAAACCAAGTAGAGGCATCCAAATGGACCTCCAACAATTCATACTTGATGCTTAAAAAACTATGCATGCATCAAAAGACTGCAAGGATTTGCAGAAAGTTACAAGCAAAAGCATCTCTATCTTTTAATAATTTATAAATTAACTTTGCATTCTTCACCAAGGGAGTTCATCCTCTTAGATTGCTATTGCTACTTTTAAATTTCATCAGCCCTCCAATATTATGTCCAACAATACATACTCTTAGATGTAACATGATGAACCAGTATTTGCACTCAACAAATGAGCTCGACAGAACCAGATATAATGAAAGACAACTAAACGTTTTCCAAATGATAAGCCTAAAGAAACTGGTAATTTGTGAGAGAACAATTAAGCATAGAACTGAAATTGACACACACCTTGTAGCTCCCAGGCCAATATTGTGGGGAAATATTGTAGCATTGTAGACATTGTTATGCCCATGAACAGCATCAATGCCATAAATCATTGGTATCCCCAAACGACTAGACAAAGATCCATTCTGAAACTGGTTTATCATATTAACCCAATCCTCAGCAGTGGCATCAGGAAGGGGTGCACTCCCTCCCCCACTCAACACACTACCTGCACCAAGCAAAAACAGAATTTTGTACACTTTCAGCAAATAGTTATTTCTCAAATCACAACTACATGCTTAACACCAACACCTTCTTGATATGTAACCATTGCATAAAAAGAAATCATAACAGCAGATTTGACTTCAGTCATCCTAAACCATTCTATGTTCTTGCAACTCTTTAACCAGCAAACATCGAAGAGGTCATTTTCACTAAAAATCCAAAGCAGAAATAATGAAAACAAAAGATATTGTCTCAATTGTCAGTATGTCATACTAGGAAATTGTTGGGTTTTATGCTGTCAATCAAAAAGAAATGAGCTTTCTAAATAAACATAAACAATGAAAACAATGTCAGAAAGTAACATATTGAACACCTAATTACAAGAACAATATAATAAGAACACAACCAAGAAAAACAGATACTCATTTGTAACTGAAGAAGGCTGTAAAATAAGTAATTCCTTATTTCTTTCTGTTTTTTCAAAGAAAAAAGTATTTAGAATTACCAATAGAGTAAGTCCCCAAAATCTCTGGTGTGGCCACCAGCCTATCAATTTGAATCATCTGACCAATCTTTTCTTCCAGAGTCATTCTACCAATCAAGTCCTTAACTCTGGCCCCAACCGGCCGATTCGGGTCTTTATACTTCACATATTCTGCTCCCACCACTCCCATCAACACCCACAAAACCCCCAAAAAATTCACCACCACCCTCTTGCAACTCATCTTCCTCACGTTCACTTTCCTTTTCCTGCACAAAAACCAAAGAAAAAATATCATTTCTTGAAACAATCTTGAACCAAAGATTGTTGCTTTTGTTCGTACGATATGAGAAAGTGAGAGCTGTAGCTTTGTTTGTAGCAGTTACCTTTGAGCTTTGTTGGTCAAAAAAAGGCTCTTTTTTTCTTGGTGGGTAGTGGAGAAGCAAGAAACGAGAGTATATGTTGTTTACTTGGTAGTAGACGGTTTCTTTTATTTGTTTTCTTTTCTTCTTGAAACTCAGTGTGTGTGTGTATGTGTGTGTGTGTGTGTGTGTGTGTGTGTGTGAGAGAGAGAGAGAGAGAGAGAGAGAGAGAGAACGAGAACGAGATTGGTGATTCGAAGTCTGTCAAATTTTCTTTGAGACAGTGAAGGACGTGAGGAAATGGTGGTTAGCGTCATAAGGCAATGATGATGAGTGGATTTTTAGTGAAGTAGTGGTCACGTTGTTGGAATAATTTTCTTGATTATTTCTACATTCTCAAAATGGAATTAATTCTTCTTGTTTCTTCCACCTACCCGTTAAAGAGCATCCCAATAATACTCCTTATTTTCCTCTCTAAAATATTATATTTATTTTATTTTATTTTATTTTATTTTACTATTTATCTTAAAATTTCAATCTAATTTATTTTTTATCTTATTAATTAATATTTTATTATTAATTTAACTCCACTTTGTCTACTTCTCTTTACTTTTTCTTGAATTAGCAATTGAGTATTAATTAATGAGATAAATAAATGAATTGAGTTCAAATTTTAAGATAAATAGTATAAAAAAATTAAATTTAATATGATATTATAGAGAGACAAACAAGGAGCAATATTGGGAATGCTATGAATAATCTCTCCATTCCATTTTGATAAACACATTTATCTTTACTTAAGAATTAAAGAATACTAGTTTTATTAATTGTATGCATTTTATTTTGTAATCTTTTTCATTCACTCTCTGACTTGTATAAGTGAAATTTGTTGAGACATTCATTACAATTCTTTGACCAAGCATTAATTAAAAGGGTAATTTTGTGACTTTTCAAGTTTTAATTAGTGGAAAGAAAAAAGGAAAGTGTTTATAATTTAGACACCTACGGCCTGCAAGGTTGGAATTGAGTGGAGGAGGAAGTGAGACTTTTCAAGAAGTAAGAAAACTTTCTTATTCGGTTGGCTAAAAATTTTCTAGATGTCAATTCTTTAACTTTTTTTGATATCGGAAAGAACTTCTTGGTGGAGAGTAGAAAAGTACAAGTTCTTTAATTGTAGAAATCTTATTTACACAAACATTTTTCAATAACTATTTTTCAATAAATTTCTACTTACTTTGAAATTTATAAATTTATATCAAGAATACATTTTTCTCTAAAAGAATTATGTAGAATAAATTGTATAAATTTATTTCAATAAAAAATTAATATTTTTTAATTTTTTGATGCATAAGTTGTTAGGTATAATTTTATTTTTTTATAAGAGGTCTATTTCATGCAAATAAAAATAATAATATTTTTTATTATAAATTCAAATCTAATAATAATTTTAAGAGTATTATTAACTTTTTTGGATAATTTTCTAGGAAGTAGAATTTTAAACCAAATAGAAGAAGTTTTACTTCTCAAAAATTCAAAGCATCAACTAAACAGCTTTCAACACAACTTTTGAGAAATCAAGTAGCTTTTCTAAAACTAATTTTTCAAAAAATTGAACCAAATAAGTCCCCAAGTAAAAAGAGTATCTATCATAATGGGATGAAGAAAGTAATACAAATTAGAAAAGAATTTAGTATGAACAAATCTTTACTAGAATTAGATTTTTTGTAATTTATGAAGTGAAATTACAAAATGACCTCTATTTAATATATTTATTAAGGATTTTTTAATTTATATTGTTAGTCCAAATAGCAAATTAAGAGAAGGGTGAATTAGTTTTCTTCAAAACAATACAATCTATAAAATTCTTTTCAAAAATAAGAAGTAAAAATTAATTAGATGAGCAATGCAATGTAATAATATAAAGTAAAGAGATAAGATAAGAGAAAGAGAGAATCAAACCCGAGATTTATAGTGATTCGACTTAACTAAACCTACATTCAATCAATAAGTATCAGCTTGAGGGTTTTTTTACTATCTTCCTTTTTGAAAATAATACACCAACTTTCTTGTAAGGGGCAAGCACACTCCTACACTTCATGGTTTATAGTGCCTGGAAATCTTTACAAATTCCTAACTTCAAGGGTGTTAGAAGAACTTATGATCACTCAATATTATTACAAAAATATGTATGAAACATTATTTCAAAAGAATTTGTAAATCTAAGTTTAAAGAGAGAAACTAACTTTAGACAAGTAAAATGACAAGATTAGCTCTAGAAAGTAATATGCAAATGGAGATCAAGACTTGTGCTTTTTTTGAGCTTGTTAATACCTATTTATACCCAAATATGTCATCTTGACTATTGTGAAAAGCTTCTAGCCATTAGAGACAAATTATGACCCTTGAAAGCTTTTGAATCGAATCTGTCAGCGTTAATTATTCTTCCGATAAAACTTCTATCTTCAATACATTTAGCATTGTATTTCTTAACAAACCTGCCATTAGAAATTTCTGCCAAAATTCTCAGCCCAAACCAGTTTTTGCTTGATTTCCTTTGAGAATTTCAACTTTTGATAGAACATTTTTTCAATCATTACACATGCTCATACCACTTCATAAAAATGTATTGTGAATGCCAATTTATCCCAAATTCTTTTTTTTTACTAATTTAACTTCAAATTGATTTTTTAAATTTCTTATTTATTTTGTGGTCATCAAAATTTAAGTAAACACCTTGATTCTAATACATATAAATGCATCAAATATCAATGACCATCAAATTCATCTTCCACATAAAGAATCACACTAAAGTCATGAATTATTTAAGTCAAATCAACCAACTTTAAGTTATATCAAACATGTAATTAAATCCAATTTCACTTAATTATTATTTATCATTGTTTGTCATCATCAAAATATATTAAATAAATATATAAGGTCAACGTGTACAATTTCATTTTTTTAAAGAAAAGACCATCTTTGTATCCCAACTCAGTTAAACTGACCTAATGAAAAGGCAACAAGATTGCTTTTATTGAAATAATCCAAATAATAAAGGAGATGAACTCCCAAAGGGTCTTGATACAAAATTTTCCAAACACTAAAAGGCATACCCTAACACGTAAATACGAAATTACACAATAATTTTTAAAATCTTACATTTTCAAGGTGCCATATCTTCCATTTTATTCTAAAAAATATTATCTAAAGGAAACAAATTTCAAATATACCAGGTTTTGTCTTTTATTTTCACTCCCTTCTCTCTCTTCTATCTTGTCAAATTCTCATCGTTTTTGCTCTCTTTTGTTGCACTCTCTCTTTCTCTCTATGTGTGTGTCCTTCTACTCTCCTCTTTCCTCTCTCCTCCAATCTCCTTCCTCTCTTTCTCTCCTTCGATCTCATTCCTCTCTTCCTATCTTCTCCTTCCTTTATTTCTTTCTCATCTTATCGAAACCAGATTTCGATCAAAAATTTTGCCAAAAACTCTAAGATAGTCCCGAAAATTGTTAGATAGACGGTGAATGGGCGACGATGCGATGGCTTCTAAAGTGCTCTCCTTCCTCATCTCTAACCGTTACATGTTCTCGTCTATTTTAAGTGGCATCGACAACTGGGTTTCAAAACTCTAGTTGCACTAGGTTTTGTGTCCTTAAGTAACATCTGACAACTAATAGGCTTTCAACCACTAAGCTTAAAAATTCAAATTTGGATTATTTAAAGAGTTAGGTCCTTATACTTATAAACCTATCCACGTTCCCACATCTATCCGATGTGGAACTTTGGACAGCTACTACATAATAGCTAGTTTGACCTACTAGTTTAAACTACTTGCTTCAGCTGCCTGGTTAAGTGAGATGTTACAATTTGCACCCCTCCTTAGGTTTGCGAGTCCTCGTCGTCAAACTTTCAAATCATGATGTCTATAAATTTTCCCCTATTTTGTCAATATGGGATTCACCTAAACTCAACTTATTGATGTGAGATTCACCTATACTAAGAGCCTCCCTCTCAACTTGTGAGGTTTGTCCCACCACAGTTTAAGTTTGCACGCGAAGTTGCACTAACACTATCACAATTCAGAAGCACGTAGTTTTTCTTAAATAACATCTGACAACTAATGAGCTTCCAACTACTAAACTCAAAAGTTCAAATTGGGCTTATTTAAATAGCCACATCCTTATATACATAAACCTTTCTATATTCCTACAATGTGGGATTTTGGACAGCAGTTGTGCAGCAACTAGCTTGTTTTATTAGTTTCAACTACTTGCTTAGTTGAGATGTTACAAACCATGTCTATTGTTCAAGAGAATTAGGTCTTCAATTTCTCACTTTTTTTTGCAAGATTTACTATCAATTCCTACTACTTACATATTTACATGATTGAATACTAAGGTTTAAATGAATTTTAATATTACACGAATTTTAATGTTTTAAGAGTTTTAAAAAATTAACACAAATATAAAAATTCATTTAAGATATAGAGAATAATACAAATTCGTTTTTTTTTCAAATAAGCATATACATCTTTTGCACACCATTGTTACACCCATTGTGCACCTTGTGTAAACCCTAGTCACCCTTTATTATAAAAAACATAATTGAAACTGAATTTAATCCACTAAATGAGGTAAACTTATTTTATCCACATACTTTTTATACACATATCTACACTTTTTTAAACAAAAGTAAATGAAAGCAAATTAATCTACTAAATCAGTTTCAATCTCATTTTATACACTGTTTGGACACCTTTTACGCTCTCCTGTGCACCTTCACTAAAAAAAACGAAACTAATTTATGTACTAAATTAGTTTGAAACTTATTTTGTACACTACCTTTACCGTTTATAGAACAAATTGATAAAAAATAATTAATAAAATTAACATTCATTATTTTCTTTTGTGCACTTTTTATATGCACATTTAAAAAAAAATATTTTTTTAAGGAAAAATTGCTTTTTATTATTGTATAGTACACAGTCTATACACTTCTATAGATATAAGCTCAACATATGTTTTCTCGTAATATTTATTCAATTTCTTGCAAGAACTCAATTTCTCGCAAAAGGTTGCTAATTTTTTTACGCATGTGCCTAGATGCTTGTATTTATGGAAATAGTTTCCTCTATATAGTTCCTTCCTGGCCTATAAATTTATTCAATTTCTTAACACATATATGTTTGACCTTGTTACTTTCAAAAAAAAAACATGTATGTTAAACTCACATATATGTTTGACCGCTGGCAATGGTATAATTAATTATTTAATTAATCAAATATAATTCGCCTCAAACCAACAATTCATAGTGTATTGTAGCGCTTTGCAAATTTATTACTTTAATTTTTTTTAATTTATACAATATCTTTTAAGACTTTCCTTTAATCTACACTAATTAAGGAAGACATATCCTTTGCCTCCCATTATTAATGACGAAAAAGATATACCTTTCCTTCGTGGAAAAAAATGCCCTCTTTTCTGTTCCCTAATTAGGTTAATAGCCACAAAATTACAAGAGTTTTTACAACCTTTTTTTTTATCAAAATTAATTTTTTTATTCTACTGCATAATAATTAGTTAATAATTTTTAATACAAATTAAATTTTTTTATAATTTTAAGAAGAAAATATTGTACCTTGGTAAGGAACTATTGCAGAAGTTCCTGGAATCCTCTGATTATAAAAAGTTATTATCACCTAATAATTAATTAATAGTTAAATAGATTTATCAATTATTATAATAATATTATTATTTATTTATTGAACTGGAAATCATTTAAATTCATTCGAAGGAGCGATCATGCTCTAAAATGCCATTTGATTTATTAGTTTTAGTATTTATTAAAATGTTTCTTTTTATCCATTTTTTTAACTTTTGGTATTCAACTATAAATTAATAGATTTATACATTTTCTCATCCTTCCTATTTATCTATATATCTATCTTCCTATTTAACTTTTCTTAGGTGTAATATTTTTTATTGTAACTCGATATAAAAAAAATTACAAGAATTCTTGCAACCCAAAT
This sequence comes from Flueggea neowawraea, assembly GCA_948243855.1. Classification (NCBI taxonomy): domain Eukaryota; kingdom Viridiplantae; phylum Streptophyta; class Magnoliopsida; order Malpighiales; family Phyllanthaceae; genus Flueggea; species Flueggea neowawraea. Next base: position 6,478 of record CAODLS010146949.1, on the reverse strand, counting down.
TATTATCCAAATCCAAGTAATTCTAATAGTTTCAGAACATTATCCACATTGTTAATTGGAAAATATTTGACTGAACAAAGTTTCCTAATTTAGGTTGTTATTTGTTAATTTAGATAAGTAAGAGTTATCATCTTTATCAGCCTTGGATATATATGACATTCTGAATATAGTAAATTTAATTCCCTTCCAAATCAAGCTGTTTAATCCCCCCTATAAATACACCCTTCTCAATGTTGAGTCCAATCATATTTTCTTTGACTTGTATTCTTTCATGCCAAGTTATAATCGGTAAGGCCTAATTTTATGTTCTTTCACTAAAATCAGAGGAAAAAAAGACTTGTTGCAGTAGATGTTTCAAAATTCATGTTATGTGCATACGAGTGTTAAATCTGACGCATTTGGTTTTCATATGTAACAGTTTGTTTCACAAGTTTTCAGAAAATCAGGAATAGGATTACCAAGATGCAGGCAATAACATGGATCCCATTAATGGGACTACTTGTGTTTTTTTGTTTCTGTTCAACCATTTTAGCAACAGAAAAACACATGAAATATAAAGACCCAACAAAGCCTATTAGTACCAGGATCAAAGATTTGATGAAAAGAATGACCCTTGAAGAGAAGATTGGTCAAATGACTCAACTCGAACTCAAAAACATGACTGCGGAAGTTATTCAGAAATACAACATTGGTATCTTCAATTACTCTAATTGCATCTCTATCAGAATTTTCAAAAAATTCTTGGTAACAGTAAGGAATTTTTCAAATATTTTTAGAGGACTAATCTAAAAGATATTGGCGATGCAGGGAGTTTGTTGAGTGGAGGAGGCAGTGTGCCTGCACCAAATGCAACTGCACAACAATGGGTGGACATGATCAATGGGTATCAGAAGGCTTCTCTTTTGAGCCGTCTCGGAATTCCATTGATTTATGGAATTGATGCTGTTCATGGTCACAACAATGTGTACAAAGCAACCATTTTCCCTCACAACGTTGGCCTTGGAGTCACCAGGTAATCGTCCATTCCTGAAACACAATTTTGTTTCTGTTGATATAATGTTGTCACATCAGGGCTAAAATTTTCTTCATTGGTGTTTGTCAGGGATCCTGATCTTGTGAAGCGAATTGGTGTTGCTACCGCACTCGAAGTTCGCGCCACTGGAATTCCCTATGCTTTTGCTCCATGCATTGCGGTAAATTGACTATCAATTGGAGCAGATTGTGCAGGGGCTTGCAAGAGAAAAGAAATATGATTATCATTAAATTTGTTGTGTACTTACAATAGGTTTGCAGAGATCCAATATGGGGTCGTTGTTATGAGAGCTACAGTGAAGATCACAGTATTGTTCAAATGATGGCAGAGATCATTCCAGGTTTACAAGGAGAAATTACAAACAGGTCGAAACTGGGGCATCCATTTATTGGTGGAAAGTGAGAATTACATGTGATTCTTTTCTTTCTTTATCTATGGACTCTATTTGAACGCAAACGTATCAAATTCCCTAACTAGCTTGATTAATTCTAATATGAATTCGTTTGTCATAATTTTACACTAGCATTATTGAATTATCCGCAAATTGATCATTCTCGCGATGTGTTGTTTTGATGTAGAAACAATGTGGCAGCTTGTGCTAAGCACTATGTTGGTGACAGTGGCACGGCGTGGGGCATTATGAAAACAACACCATTATTAGCAGGCGCGACTTGTTCGCGATCCATATGCCTGCATACTATGATTCAATCATCAAGGGTGTTTCAACGATCATGGCATCATACTCTAGTGTGAATGGTGTGAAAATGCATTCTAATTACCAACTTCTCACAAGGTTTCTCAAGAACAAATTGAAGTTGAAGGTATGATATTTTTTTTTGCTATTTGCTTTTGTTTATATAGAATTCAGTGGACGGTAGTTGATGATCCTGTAACATTTCCTCGTTTTCTTGCTCTCTGCAGGGTTTTGTTATCTCAGATTGGCAAGGAATTGACAGGATCACTTATCCACCTCATTCAAACTACACTTATTCAATTCAGAAATCAATTGAAGCTGGCGTTGACAAGGTTAGTCCATTTTCATAAAGTACTGAAATCACATTTTGTCTTCAGGAAATGAACTTTTGTGACCCTGTGTATTTCTTGGGAACAGGTCATGGTTCCTTACAACTACACAGAGTTCATTGATGGTCTGACCAACTTGGTTAAGAAGAATGTCATTCCAATGTCACGTATTGACGATGCCGTAAAGAGAATCTTGAGGGTAAAGTTCACACTAGGTCTCTTTGAGAACCCACTTGCAGATTACAGTTTAGCTGACAAGATTGGCTGCAAGGTAACCCTATAAATGCGACTTTCAGAACCAAAAAGAAAATGGTTTAGTTACAATTTTCTGATGGTTTATCGACTTCCAGGAGCATAGAGAGCTTGCAAGAGAAGCAGTGAGGAAGTCTTTGGTGCTACTGAAGAATGGAAAATCTGCTAATGAGCCCCTGTTGCCACTACCTAAGAAAGCACCCAAGATTCTGGTGGCAGTAGCCCATGCTGACAATTTGGGATACCAATGCGGTGGCTGGACAATCGCCTGGCAAGGACGCAGTGGAAACAACCTCACCGAAGGTAACAAAACTCTCGGCCAAACTATTTGGTTTAATTGTTTTCGCTCGAATATGCTATAAATTTAGCATACTGTAACAAACAATCCAAATGACCAACTCTTTTTCGAGCAGGAACTACCATCGCGAAGGCCATTAACACGACAGTAGATCCAAGCACACAAGTGCTGTTCAATGAAAATCCTGATGCAGGATTTGTGAAGTCCTGTGGGTTCTCGTACGCGATCGTTGTGGTTGGAGAGCCACCGTACGCAGAAACAGCCGGTGACAATCAGAATCTGACCCTCCCTGAACCAGGTCCGGCAATCATCAACAATGTGTGCAGCAGTGTCAAGTGTGTGGTGGTAATGATCTCAGGCCAGCCACTAGTGTTTGAACAATATGTTCCAACAATGGACGCGTTCGTGGCTACCGGGATCAGAAGGCCAAGGCGTTGCGGATGTTCTATTCGGTGACTATGGGTTCACCGGAAAATTGGCCAGGACCTGGTTCAAGAGAGTGGATCAGTTGCTATGAATGTGGGTGATCAACACTATGATCCACTCTTCCCATTCGGATTCGGACTCCATACAAAAGGGTCGCATTAAACTGTGTTTATAGATACATAAAGTTACATGTTTGCTGTATTTATTTGATGTGTTTTTCAGAATTTTAATTAACCATATCCCATTGCAAGGACACAAGTGTGAGTTCATTATTTGGGATAGGTAAAAATCCATACCAGGGTATGTATAAATTTGCTTACCCCTATAAATTCTGTACAAAATACAAAACAATGTTCTTTTCATTTTCTTCTTCTATTTTAGGTCTACGCTAAAAAATGATGGAGCAATTTTGTTTATCTGTGCAAGTATTTTTTTTTTTAAATTTTGGTAATGTTAAGTGTCTCTTGATGAAGCAATCGCCTTCTCACCGAAAAAAAAATGAAAGATTTTGATGTGTTGAGGTTCAAATTTAGCATACTTCCTTGTCAAATTTGTTAGATTGGTATTAAAATCCTATTGTTCTCATATGGCTTAATGTTGACGTGCACTGACCGCGTCATAATGTGGCCGTTAATGCTAACGTGGCATGTCATCCACGTGAGCAAACTGTCCACGTCAGCAATGTTACCTTATGTTAATTTCTTATATGGTAACTGAATAATGTCACCGACATTGATGATATAAGCTTCTGGGATTGGCTTGACCGAATCCACTCTCCATCGGATTTTCGCTTCACTTGTAGACCTCCAACATCATCCTGAGCAAGGATGGTCAAGACACCAGCATCTTTGTGTCGACTAACCCTCAAGAGCAAGGTGAGGAACTCGACATGGTGGGTAGTGGTTGAGTCTGATGAAGCTTGTTTGGTCTTTGGAAGAAGCCATTGAACCTCTTCCCTTGTAGGCCTAGGCTTAATGCTATGAGCTATCAATTTGTATGCCTACCTTTCCATTTCCACTGCATATTCTTCACGTGTTTCCCTGTTCATTAAATTGCTTATTAACTTGATAACAATAAAAAAAATTATCTCAAATTCATAAAGAATTATACTAACCATTTCAAGATCAGATCATTAAGGGCTTAATTTTATCTTACAGGGTGTTACACGACTTTTCGGTCCCGAGGCTCACAAACCCGAGGGGGTCGCACTCGGACGCTGCCATTTGTGTTAAAGGATTCGTATTGCCTAGAAGCTTAGGATTTTCCATTAAAGATGAGTGAATGAAGAACAAAAGTGTATTTCATTAATACCAAGAACAAGTACAATGAAACAATGTTTAAGTTACTTCTACTCCTAGTTGCTTGAAAGTAAATAATTAAACTAAGACTAAACAAAAGAAAGATAAATGTAAGGACAAATATAATTAAAGTTGTGTTGATGTTGGGATCATTGTCTTCTTGTTTATTCCTCTTTTTATAGCCTTTAGTAGTAACTTGTGTATCTATGTTCTTTATTTTTCTTGCCACTACTGCTTTATGTCTGTGAATAACTCCCCACTTTATATTGAATCAATCACCCACTTCTTGTTATGTGTCACGTACACTCCATACAACTTGGCTCCACTTTCATGCATGCCATGCAAAGTGGCGAATCGTGTTGATTTGTTGAACTAGTGGCATGTAAAGCTCATAACCACCTCGGCTCGATAAGACCTCTCGAGGCCAACAATTATTTGGTGGTAACAGATGCTCCCCTTTTTGCTCTTGGAGGAAACTGCAAGGGTCTTTTTCTCCAACGGACATGTTATTTTGGCCTCTTAGTAACTGAACCGAGAGTGTGTAGTACTTCCAAAAAATGTTCAATTATTTGAGACTGCTGCTACTAATGCTTGTATGGTTCGAAGAGTAAATAGAATGACTTTTTTTTTTAAAGTGAATAATGCACTCATGCCAAATTGCCTACATATGTGTCAGTGTTTGACAAACATACAAGGACCATTTTTTCACAATTCTAAGCTCCATGACGTTTTCAATGGATTCGAGCTTGGGAACATTGTTCACAACTTATCATGCCATTAATCTCAAGATGGCAAAAATTTCTAAGTTGAACTCAGAGAACATTGGAAAAAATTTGTGATATCTCCGAGTACAGCCTCGAGATCGGTGAGTTACAATTTTTTTTTTCAACCTTCAACTCTCGAGCTTGGTTCTTTCCAACCCTCTCTCGACCTCCCATTCGGTTCAGCACCGCTCGAGTGTGAGCTTTTCTCTTACCACTTGAAAATAAAATGAGTCTACCCGAACTCTTTGGTAAGCATCGCATGGCCACCAAAATTATTTATTCTCATCCATGCAAGTTGACTTTTCACACACCAAGTTGGCTTTTTCTTAAGCTGCACCTCTCGACTACATCTCTTTGAGCCAAAAATTTGTATGACCTCACGAAGTCGAACGCCACCTCACGAACTTTTCTCCTCTTTGTTGTGGAACAGCAATAATGTCTTGGAAGTGTATGTTTATATCATTGTGGTACCAACATAAAGCACACACCTCTCGAGATTTTCTAAGCGGCTCTCGAGTTCTTGTCTTTCCAAAATACCTCTCGAGTGTGTTCTTCCGAGGCTCCTCTCAAGCCTTCTTTTTACAACCTTCATACCTCTCGAATTAATTTCCCTGAGACGAATTTTCACAATCTCATGAAGTCCTCAAAGTAAACATCAATCTTTGTGCCTTTCCTTCTCATTGTCAAGCCATCTGGACCACTTTCTTTAATGATCATTACTAACAATAGTGTCATGTTACATATGGCAATCATTCATTGAAATTGGACATATGTTGACTGTCCAAATTTTGTGAATGAAATGGCCATGGTTAGGTAAATTAATATTTACCATAACAAATAACATGGTACATGTGAAACGTTCCCGAATTGATTCACTCTTTTTTTTTTTTTACAAACTTCATCTCTCAGGTTTGGTTTAAAGGATCTCAAGCTCCCGAGTTTTCTTCTTTCCACTTTCACTCGGGCTTGTTTGTTTGTCCCTACACTCTTCCCGAAAGTTTTCCCAAGGACCACTCGAACTTGCTTTCTATTTTAAAACACTTCTCGAGCTCGTTTCAGCCACCACTCGAACTCGCTTTTTCTTTACAAATCTCGGGCACCTCTTCAAGCTTTTTAATTCCTAAGCACCTTGTTCTTCTTGCCAATTCTCAGACTCGACCTACTCGAATTTTCCCTTTTTTTTTATCCTCTCGAAATTGCTTTACAAGCTCATCTCGAGCTTGCCTCTTTCTGTTGTATTTCTTGGGTTGACTCCTTGAGACGAATTTTGCTTTGTGATGCGGTTCGATTGGTTTGTCGCTTGCCAACATTTATCTCGGAACATTATGACATTCATCTTGAGACATTCATTGAAATTGGCCAAAGCTAATTAAGCCACAAAGCA
>CAODLS010146944.1:0-11869 GCA_948243855.1 Flueggea neowawraea | reverse complement strand
TAGAGGAGGTCCATATAACTCGAGTTAATCATTGTGTAACTCGAGTTATCATTGTGTCGGTGTTCTTCGTCTTTAAAGACCTAAATCGATCGAAATATGTTATTTTTTCCAAACTACTCCTCCCAGACGCTTCCAATCTCTCTCAAGTAGTTCCTCAACACTTCGCTTGGATTTCTTGAGGTAAGATTGAGTTTCTAATCCTTTCTTTCATCATATTTTTTGTATGATCATGTATATTAGGTTTTAGATTTAATTCGGGTTTATGATGATTTGGTGAGGTTTTGTGTTGTTGTGATAGATTGGAGTATAGATTCATATTTAGGAGGATGATTAGAGTTAATATATGTGATTGGAAGAGATTTTTATCGGTTGATTTGAGTGTTTGGTCGGACTAGATAATCTGGGTAAATAACTTACTCGTGTTAAATGTTCATTAACTCGAGTAAGATAGGCACAGATTTACTCGAGTTAAGTTTTGGGTAACTCGAGTAAAACATGATATGATTTACTCGAGATATTTGGATAACTCGAGTAAACAAGACCCCAGTTAATTCGAGTTAGCCTCTGACTAACTAGAGTAAGTAGTAGTTCAGAGGGACCAAATTATGATATTTTTGTATTTGGTGAATTCAGAGAGTTTGAGGATTAATTTTATATGGACTTTGATTCTTGAGCCGGGAGTGCTAGATCTTTGGTCGAAATAGGATTTATGACGTTGTTGGCGTTTGAGTCTGCATTTGTATTTCATGTCTGTTTTGTATTGCCACAATCATCGATTTTGACATGGTTATAAATATTTGTTTCAGCTCAGCTCAGTTTTTGAGCTGACTAGCCATCGACTAACGATCATTGTTACGGAGTTTGGAAGCTCGGCATCCAGGTGAGTGGATGACAGTTTCAGAAACATAGACTGTGTCTCTTTCAATTATATGCGTTTTTGTTGTGCTATCACCATAGCATATAAATTGGATTAATCTAAGGATTGGTTAAAGTAAATAATTTGGAATATATGAACAAGTATTCACCTATTTGTTTTTGGAAAAATTACATATATATTTTTATATATGTTTTTCACTGATTTTGATGCTGAATGCATGTTGTGTTTTGGAATATTAAGGTTTTGAAATGGGTATTCTAACTCTGTGTTTGATACTCTCTAATTTTGATTTTTACTTGAACATTTGTTCTAAGAACTCGATTTGGGAAATGTGACACGTTTTTTTATCAACAGTATTTGTTTGGATTTTCGAGTATCTTTTCAAAAATAAAGATTCGGTTTTCGAAAATATATATATATTTATATATATAAATTTGGATTATGAAACTGATTTGAAATATGATATATATAAGTTATATCGTATTTTTCTGATTTGTTTTGATATGCTCGGTCACATGACCGTTATGTTTTGGATTTAAATATACTATGTATATGTTTTGGAGATGGAACGTCTATGCTACGAGGTGCGTAGCCTTTGGTATACCAATGCATGTTAAACCCAGCTATCAGGGTAGTTGATAACCATGTTGTTCTGACGAGGGCACATGATTGGATTATGAATTGGTGGCATGACCCCAATCATTGTACGGTGGTTGAGTGCCCTGGATATCACCACACTATGGTTAAGGTCCCTATCCGTGATATATGTTTTTGATTGCGGTATTTGTGAAATACGTTTTGATTTTTTTAATGGTGGTGAAGCAAATCTCAACTAATGTCGATGGTGGGGCAAATCTCATGAGTTGAGTTTAGGCAAATTTCACACTGATAAGATATGATTTTGAAAATAATATCATTAGTATTATGATACCTACAAGACAAAGTTTTAATTATGAGGTTTTGATAAAAACTAGAAAGGTTTTGAGTTATGTTTTTGAAACAGTTGGTAACAGTTTTAAAAGAAAGGGTTTTCGGAAGTTTTGGATCATTAAAGATGTTTTGTTTGAAACTTTTGTTAAGGCAAAAGGTTTTTCGACAAAATCGCGATTGAGTTTTAAAGCATTTGAGTTTTATCTATTTTGAAAGATTCTGGTTTAATTCTAGAAGGATTTCATACATGTGTTGCTTTGGATGCAAACGATTTCAAAATAGTTTTGAATCGCTGTTATATATGTAACGTGTATATATATGTATATATACATGCTATATCTGCATGTTGTATTTTTGAACTGTTTTCAAAACAGTTTTTGTGAGGTACGTATGAGACAATATGGAGTGTTATCCCTCACTCACTGGGTTTGACCCATTTTCTTTGTTTTGTATCTATTTATTATCATCGTGCAGGTGATTCTTGAGAACTAAAATATTTGGCATTTGATGCTCAGTGAGGTATTCTGACGTTGCGGTCAGTGCCATTTTGATTGGGTCTCGTTTGTATGAATTGTTAGGTACTCCACAACAGATTTCTGTGGGAGGTGTTTTCAAATGTTTTAATTTGAAATAATTTTCGCACTTAATATTGTATATGTTTTGTTATAATAAACAAAGATTATACTTTTATTTATTTTTTATATTTCTTTAAATATGATATTTTGGTAGAAGTTATGTACTATAGATGCTTGTGCGGGATGGACCGAGCTCCCATAGACGGTTCACCTCGTACGCCGGTCATGGTCCCGGAAATGTGTCGTGATAGATTTAATGTGAAAATGTAAGAATTATGCAATATGCTCGCTGTTTGAGGTTAGAGTTGTCAATTTTTGACATGACAATACGACTTTGTGAGACGATAGGATTGACACGAATTCAATTTTTGTAATATTTATGTCTTGTATAATGATTTGTGATATATAAATGACATGATACGATTACAACACGATAACACGAATTAACACTCCTATTTGAGGTGAATTGAGTAACAAATTGTAGAAGTAGATCACAATTGGTAATAAATTATATAGTGCAAAAGTGTTGAGAATAACTGGCCTTTTTTGGAGTGATAATATGATTAATAGTAATATATTATACTAATATACTAATATATTGGGGTCATATTGCAATATCACAAAGAGGAATGCTTTGGTGTTTTCATTCAACAGAAAACTTGAATGGACGCAGATTCCTTTTTCAAGACAAGAAAACTTGTGTTGAATGAGTACACATTTTTTCTATTGCAAATTTTCAATTCCTTGGTTCATCTGGGTTGCCTTAGTGTTAGTAACATATGTGGAATGTGTCTAATATTTGCTTTCAAATCCAACCGGGGTTTGTTTGTGTTTCCAATTTTCCTGCTAAAGGAAAACAACACTATCGTTTTGAGCGTGCGAGGAAATTTAAAGTTTTTTCGAACTAAAGCGGCTCGATCCAATTCAATCAAATAATTGTAAATAGAAAAAGAGAAAAAACATTATTTTACTGGATAAACAATTGTAAATAAAGAATGGGTTCTCCAATTCTTGATAAACAATTCATGGAACACGATGATAAAATCAAAATCACAGTTGACGGAAGCAAAGTTGACAAAACTGAAAGTAAAAAGGAAACTTGACACCTCTCGGTGTGTAATGTAATGTAAGTGATGATTACTTTAAAAAAATGAGCATCATATATACTGTTGCGACTTGCCTCGACTAGAACTCAACATATCTACATTCTCCTTTTACTAGAACTGTTGATTGCCTCTACATCTATTCCTCCAGGAAATTCACTCCACTTTCGATGGACAGATAAACTGTAACACCTCGTTTATTTCCATGGATTGACTCAAAATGAGAGCCGAACTGATGGAACAAATGCCAAAAACAATTTCGTCGTCACTAAATTCTTTTTTGTTACAAAATTCGTCGCAAAACGAAAAAATGAATTTTCCACAAAAAATAAAATTTTCCTTAAAAAAAACACAATCATATATGCTTGTCCCGTTAAATTCAAAACAATTGAGTAATTTTCAAAAACTTGGGCGAAAAATTAAGAAGTATAACATTACAAACTAATGAGGCATGAGAAAACAACCCACTAAAATACACTTAATGTCAAGAATGTAATAGAAATGTTACATTCTTCATTAAGAGAGGACGTTACGGAGAGTTAATTCACCAACTCTACACCTATAAATATTCTTCAGAAACAACATGTTGAGATATGCTCTATTCTCCACGCACACCATTACTCTGTTAAACTCTCTATTGACTTGAACGTTGGAGACTCCCCGAGGAGCATCCCGACCTCATCATTTCTTGTGTTTTCAGGTCTCGAGGAGACATTCACGATTCCCTAGTATGCAAATATTCTTCTTTATTGTTGTTCATTTTTCGAGGCAGCAATAATTGGCGCCATCTTTGGGAATACTTGAATGAAAAGCCTTGCTCGACAACGTTTGTGAAGTTCACCAGCAACCACCTACTCACTCACCATGGTACAAACGTATTCACACCAAGCTAGACATCCAGAGGAGGATGCAAGGAGAGTAGGGGTTGGATCGGGAATCTCGGGAACGACCATCCCCATCGTTCCACTCGCCAATTACCAGGTGCTGAGGAGACAAAATGGGGAAAATCAGAAAGCATTGGGGAGATGGAAACCTTGCTTTAACAGTTCTTTCCTTGGGCATAAATTCCACCCACGTTGTGTGCTTACGCCCAAAGTGCCTAAAGTGGAGGAGTACTAGAAAGACATGACGTTCGACAGCGAAGTCATCGTCAACTTACACAAGTTCCTGAGCAACTGAATCCTCCACGTCACCAAGACCCCTTCAATGCTCGTGTCCCCGAAGCTCGAGCCAAGCTTAGGAAAGACAACTATTTTGAAAAGGTGGAGAGTACCTGCAAGGGCGAACCTATGGTTCCTCCGAAGAAGGCTGAAGTGTTGTCCTAGTCTTCGATGTTTGGAAGAAGGTGGACATGAGGAAGATGATCGAGGATGTTCTTGAGCAAAGGAAGTTGCTTCCCGTGGAGGAAGAGCAACAGAGAGCCAATGTCCCATTCACCAAAGAGGTCATGGGAAAACCACTTTCCCCGAAGTTTAAGATCTCTCAACTGCCAACTTCCTCCGGAAAGAAGGACCCACACAAGCACGTCCAAAATTACGAGGCCATCATGATGCTACATGGATGAAGGACGCCATCATATGTCGTGCATTCCCAATAACATTGAAGGACTATGCACATTCCTAGTTCAATAGGTTGAAAGAGGCGTCACTCTCCTGCTCTGAGCAACTCAGGAACGAGTTCATCAATGCCTTCATCATCAACATCAAGAGGAAAAAATATGCTACGTACTTGCTGAGCATTAGACAGAATGAGAAGGAGACTCTTTGACAATACGTGGATAGATTCAAGAATGCAACTCTCGAGGTTCATGATTTGCAACCAAGCGTGGCAGTAGCAACAATGTTGCAAGGAACGTAAATGGTGAAGCTACAAGATTCGATGTCTCTGGATCAACCAAAGACCTTGGCCGACCTCTTTGTGCGTGCTAACAAGTACATTCTGCAAGCTGAAGTACTGAAGCATCGAGAGGGCAGCCAAACACAATGAATGACACTTGAAGAGGATGCTCAACATGAGACCAACTAAGGACGCCACTACTCGAAATATTGATTGTTGAGTGTATTTCTAATGGTGATAAGAAGTTAAACTCTTTAAGTTTTGTTATATTTATCTGGTGTAACTTGTTATTCTGAATAAATAACATGTATTCTTTTCTGCGTAAATGACATCTTTTATGAGTAAAGAACAGGTTGAGGTAAGCCGAGTGCTTAACCGCTCACAACTCTCGTGTAGTCAAAAGTGCTAGCGCATGAAGCGAGTCCAAGCATGGGCTCCTCACCGTCAACGCACAACGAATCGTCTTGAAATCTATAAAATGCAGCTTGAGTAGAAAGGCTTGCGAGAAATCGAGCTCTCGCCATCTAGGCGTGCGGTAAAGAATAAGAGGTTGCTAAAATTGCGTGAGTAGAAAGACTTGTTAAAACTCAAGCCCGCACCAAGAGCATACGGAAAACAACTAATTGTGAGTAGAAAAGCTTGTGAGTAATCGGGCTCTCACGTGATGAATACAAAATTTGAGTAGAAAAGGTTGCGAGAAATCAAGCTCTCACTCTGAAAACACGCGATGAAATGATAGACTGCGATGTGACAATGGAGCATGAAGCTTGTGAAAAATCGGGCGCTCATTATAGAACACACACAGTGAAAAATTGAACGTCATATATAGTCATCAAGACTGCAGAAAACCAGACATTGACTAATGATAAAATGCTAAGACGTGTGAGAAGTGAAACCACATGCGGTATTGTCACACGTGAGCTTATTCGCTAAGAAGTGTGGAAATAAAACCCCAAGTGGTATTCTCATGAATGCACATGATAGTTTATTTGCTAAGACGTGTGGCAAATGAAACCCCAAGTGGTATTGTCATGGACACACGCGATAATCTGTCTACTTGTGAGCAACACCAAAATTAGCTAAGACGTGTGGAAAATGAAACCCCAAGCGGTATTACCATGAGCGCACATGACAATTTGTCCATTTCGTCCTTAGGAAACGAATCAACTCCTACTATTATTATTAAAACTCCACTGAAATCACCTGGCCAAAATTCATTTGGACATGTGATTGGGGATCAATGATACATACAAATTGTGCAGGAAAAGAAAAGCACATGAATACATGACATGAATAAGATCAACAAATAAAACAATTCAAACTAGTAAGAGCTCGAACCTCATCACGATCACCTAGTGGAAAGTCCCTAACACCAGTATAGTGAGGATGACGAACTTCGCGAGGTGGAGTGGATGACAGACACCAGCATGGTGAGGATGACGAACTTCACGAGGTGGAGTGGATGACGAACATCAACATGGTGAAGATGATGATATTCACGAAGTGCAGTTAAAATGACGAACTTCCTGAGGAACTCCATGAGGAATTGTTAAACCTTACGAGGAGGTGAATTTCCTGAGGATATGGCGAACTCTGTGAGGTGGGGTTGAGATGTTGAAACTCACGAGGAAGTGAACTTCCTGAGGAGATGAGCTTCCCGAGGAAATGGCTAACTCTGCGAAGTGGAGTCGAGATGTTGAGTCTCACGGAGAGGTGAATTTCCTGAGGATATGGCAAACTCTGCGAGGTGGGGTTGAGATGTTGAACCTCACGAGGAAGTGAAATTTCTGAGGAGATGAACTTCCTAATGAAATGGCTAACTCTGCAAAGTAGAGTTAAGATGTTAAGCCTTACTGAGAGGTGAACTTCCTAAAGAGATGATCTTCCCAAGGAGATGAACTTCACTAAGAAGGAACTGAACTCTTTTGAGGAGGAGATGAACTCCGTTGAGGATGAGCTGAACTCCACCAAATAGGAGATAAACTCCGCTGAGGACAAGGTGAACTCTGCTGATGAGGAGATGTTGAATTCTGCGAAGTGGAGTGAAGACGATGAATTGTGCAAGGTGGAGTGAAGATGATGAACTCTGAGGAGTGGAATAAAGACAATAAACTCTGTGAGGCAGGGTGGAGATGATGAACTCTGCGAAAGTGCAGTGAAGATGATGAATTCTACAAGATGAAGTAGAGATGATGAAAACCCACCGATGGTGGGGGTAATGAACAAAGTGCTTCTCGAACACCCACTGATGGTGGGGATGATGAATAATGTGCTTCCTGAACACCTACTAGGGGTGGGAATGATGAATATTTGCTTCCTGAACACCCACTGGTGGTGGGGATGATGAATAGTTTACTTTTTGAACACCTATTGATGATGGAGATGAGGAATAGTTTGCTTTCTAAACACCTATTGGTGGTGGGGATGATGAATAATGTGCTTTCTGAACACCTACTGGTGGTGGGGATGATGAATAGTTTGCTTTCTTAACACCCATTGGTGGTGGGGATGAGGACTAATTTGCTTTTTGAACACCCATTGGTGGTGGGGATGAGGAATAGTGATCTTCTTAAACACCCACTGGTGGTGGAGATGATGAATAGTGAGCTTCCTGAACGCCCACTGGTGGTGGAGATGATGAATAATGTGTTTCATAAACACCCACTGGTGGTGGGGGTGATGAACTCTGCTAAGGAGGAGGTGAATTCCACTGAGAAGGAGGTGAACTCCGCAGAGAAGTTGGTGAAACTCCTCGAGTTGGTGTGAATTCGGCGAGTTAATGAATAAGTTGGTGAAGCTCTGCGAGGTTGTGAACTCGACAAGTTAATGAAATGTTGATAAAGCTCGACGAGGTTGTGAACTCAATGAGTTGATGAATAAGTTGGTGAAGCTTCGCGAGGTGGTGGAAACAATGAACTCTGCAAGTTGGATGATGATATGTTGTTAAAAATAGAAAAAAGTTGAAGAGGTTCAAGAAAAGTCCTGCAACAAATAAAAAAAGAGAGTTAGAAAATATTGGAGTGTTAAAAAAAGGGCAAAAAGACAAGAAAAGGTGGGACAGATCACGCAAAAGCCAAAACGGCATGTAGTAGCAAAGGCAACACAACATATGCTGGAAACAAGCGAAGCAGCGCGCAGTCGTCTGCTACATTCAAAGCACGACACGTCGTACACGGAATCTATCGAAAGAAACAGGCACGGTCGGTCATCTGCTCAACTCCTCGGAGGACATGTCGCTTTGGTTCTACTTCTTCTTGCGTCTTATGAACACCAGAATCATGAATCAGACGTTGTCACCAATAGATGGAACTAGGCCGTCGGGAACACCTTTCGCCGTCGGCGGCTCGACCAAAACAACTCTCTCCACCACCCAGCGAAACTCTCCTTGCGCCGCCACCTGAAGGAAGAAAAGGGCAGGAGCTAAGCAAATACAAAAATACATGAGCATAAAAGAAAAGCAAAAAACAGCACAGAAAAGAAGGAGAGAAATAAAAAGGAGTGAGAATGAACTAAACCGTGAAATAGAGGAAGCAAGACCCGACCAGACGAAGAAAGCTCACTGAGGGGAAAGCAAAACACGCCAAAGCTGCAAAAGAAGTGAGAATGACTTGGTAAAAAAGAAAGGTGAGACAGACAGCTGCAAGGAAGAAAAGAAATAAAAAAACTAGGGCATACAAAGGCTTGATTTGGAAAAGCCTTAATTTGGCAATCAATCACCAGGGTCAGATTTGATATCGAAATTGAACCCAGAAGGAAAGGTGGCACAAATCAGGAACATAAATTAAGTTTGGAAGCTGCCAATTCATGAATGAAATGGAAATAAATCAAATTTGAATTGAAGAAGAAGACCAATGTTGAGTGGGAAAAGCCAAACGGGCCATGAATAGAAAAAACAAAAAACAAATGGGCCAGGAGAAAGGTAATGAAAAATTGTCATGGAAATTAAATGTGCCATCATGAGAGAGCCCGATAGAAATAGGATTCAAGCATCAGTAAAATTTGCGAACTACTCCCTAAGCGTTACAAAAATTTTGGAGAAGCACCCATTTGCAAAGGTACTCAACTCGCGAGCTTAAGACATCATTAAAAAAATTTACTCGTATCTTCGAAGAATTCGAAGAAAAGAGTGAGAAGTAATTGATGAGACATGAGAAAACGACCCACTAAAATACGCTTAATGTCAAGAATGTAACAGAAACGTTACATTCTTCATTAAGAGAAGACGTTACGGAGAGTTAATTCACCAACTCTACACCTATAAATATTCTTCAGAAACAACATGTTGAGGTATGCTCTATTCTCCACGCACACCATTACTCTGTCAAGCTCTCTACTGACTTGAGCGTCGGAGACTCTCCCGGGAGCATCCCGACCTCATCATTTCTTGTGTTTTCAGGTATGCGACATTCACAATTTCCGAGTATTCAAATATTCTTCTTTATTGTTGTTCATTTTTAGAGGCAACCACACAAACAATTAAATCGTTAAATAAAATGTTTGAATAATACATTCCTGTAAACATTACAATGTAGTAAATACATATATATATATATATATATATAATACATTAGTTCAATGTATTCAAGTACATTCTAAATGTAAAACAAACATCTAATTGTTGATTAATTTATATTTATGGAAATGAACATAAGTGCAGTAACAAAATAAAAGATTTAACATAATGTGTAATTTGTTATATTAATGAAAACAAAAGGCCATTGTGACGAAAACAATTTTGTCTCAAATTTAGCGACGACTTTCTTCGCAAAATAAGAATTGAGACAAAATTCGTCACTAAATTTGTGACGAATTGTGTCGCAATTCGTTTTTGCGACGAATTTCTCACAAAACGAAAAATTGAATTTTCCAAGAAAAATCAAAATTTCCTTTAAAAAAACACAATCATATATGCTTGTTCCGTCAAATTGAAAACAATTGAGGAATTTTTAAAAGCTTGGACAAAAATTTAAGAAATATAACATTACGAACAATTAAATTGTTAAATAAAATGTTTGAATAACACATTCCCATAAACACTACAATGTAATATACTACATTAGTTCAATATATTTAAGCACATTCTAAATGTAAAATGAAGGAATATGCATACCGGTCGACTGACGAACAACAACAAAGACAGGTTTGACTTCTCAAATCTTTGGCAGTGGAAAAATAGCAAGGTAGCGGGCATGACAGTAGTGGAAAAGGATCGATTCATTGTTGGTCTCATGAGTAAACCATAATCACTTTGACGATGGGAGTACTCGGCTATTCGCAGTCTAGATGTTGCACCAGATCTTAGTAGGATTGAGTGGGGAAGGGAATAAGAACGTTTTTCTTCTTCTGTTCAGAAGAGAGAGGCGACCTTTTTTGTTGAACAAGAAAAGAGTGTATTTCTTGTCTCTGCCTCATTCTCTATATGTCTTACCTCTTCTCATTAGGTAATTCTAGCGTTTCCTACTCATATAAGATGAGTGGACCCTAGTTGACCTTCTTAGCCCATTCAGGAAGCCCACAACTAATTACCAATAATTAGTTGGACTCGTTAGTTGATCCGACAACAAACGGAATCGGGTTCCACCCAACACCGTTATGAATGGACCTGATTTTTCAATATCTCTCACTTGCACATGATGGAACCATAACTCGTCATAGATCATAATTGGAACTATTATCAATCACGATAAAGATCCTGTGTTATATAGGCAGATAGACCGCGCGACTAGCATACGATGATAACATATTTGCTATACACCTGTTAGATATATATAACTGCTCATATCTCAATCTTTCTTGCAGGCGTCTCTCGTAGAACAACTTCATTCTACCAAAGTGTATATAACAGCATCACAATATGCTGAAAACGTATGCCTTTCCTAGTTCACAACCACACAATCGCTGCTTTCAAACTTCTCGATCTCACAAAAGCTTTACTCAAAGTTCACACATCATGTGTGAGAATTGGCTTAGAAAACTTTTGAGACTAGTGCAAATGCATTTAGAAACAAACTTCCCTCTTACACTAGACAATCCACATAGCCAAGTTTACTTACCCAGCTTGCCACGCTTGGTTGAATCAACCATGACCATTAACGGCGAGCTAAAGTAGCCAAACTCAACTACACGTTTTGAATGTGTTAAGTGTCACTCCAGTAATCAATGCATCAGATCATTCGAGTAATTGAAAGGTTTCACTCAAGTAAATAATCAACCCAAGAAGCTGCAACAGACAAAATGCATTCCAATGGTCACATTCTCACCACCAATGGTCATATTGAATGGAATAGCTATAAATACATCAAGAAAGGGAAAAAAATGTGGATGATCATATGGATTCAAGTCCCAAACATTTTCATCATTCCCCTCACTCCAAAACACCAAATTCAAGCTAGAGAGAAGATCAAGAACATCAGTCAAACACATGTACTCATAGCATAGAGCTTTCATTTTTTGCAAATATTTTGTATACTCTTTGAGAGTAAAAAATGTTTGTTGTAAACCTAGAAAAAACAAGATTGTAGGCTTTAGAGGTATGAGCCGTAATCAAC
>CAODLS010146936.1:0-18657 GCA_948243855.1 Flueggea neowawraea | reverse complement strand
TAAATTCATGTTCAAGAAGTTGTTTGGAGTTAATGTGGGTGATTGGTTGGAATTGTTATCAGCGAAATCAAGTTGATCGAGTTTTGGGAATTATGGAAAGATGACTTACTCTACTTGACCAATTGGATAACTCGAGTACGCTTAGGCTTGGATAACTCGAGTTGGGCATCCATCTAACTCGAGTAATCTGAGGCCTGGATAACTCGAGTTGGACTTTTTGCTAACTTGAGTAAGCCAAGGTTCTGAGGGACCAAAGATGTCATTTTTGGTATTTTTCAAATTCTAAGAGTCAGGGAACTTGTTTGCAATTTTTGAGAACTTTGAGGACTAGTTTGTAAATTTACGAGGTCTTGGGACTAGAATGTAATTTTTCAAAATTTTGGGGACAAAATCATAATTTTACATGGATTTCGATCTTTGGGTTGTTACCGATGTATGATCAACCAAAATGAGATTTCGAGCATTATTTGAGTGTCTGAGTCTGCATTTGCATGTTCGTGTATTTCGGTACAACCACAATACTAGTGTCATTCATTGTTTGTTTCTGATATATCTTGTTTTCGATATCCCTATTTTAGCTTCGTGTCCATGCCAGCGAGATCAACCGCCCACCAGTCGTGCCTGACTGCTATAGCTTGGACTATCCGGTAAGTGAATGGAAGCTTCAGACGCATAGGTTGTGTCTCGAAACTGTATATGTTTTTGTTATGATTGGCTTATATTTTATAATTAGACTAATATGAGGATTGGTTTAAATAATAAACTAGTTATGTGAATTAATAATCAGTCTTTGTTTTTGAAACTCGATTGACTGTGGCTTGCATGCTTTGCTTTTGTATGTATTATTATTATGATTTGCTTTTGATATGGGGACACCTATGCTATGAAGTATGTAGCCTTTGTTATACCAATGCTTTGATAAATCCCCAGCTATCAGGGAGTGTTGATAGCCATATTGTCCTTGCCTGATGCATGATGAGGTCCTTTGGATGTGATTTAGCATATCTTCATTCTTTAGGCAAATCCTTATGCTCTACGTTCCTGGACTCTTTTTGAATTTGATTAGATGAGTCATTTCTACTGTCATTGATGTTTAAGTCTTTCGTTTTGTCTCTAATACCTGGGCTACAATCATCATCATCTACACTTAGCACAAACTGGTTAGTTTCATCAAAGATAACATGTATAGATTCCTATACCTTTTTGAGCCTTTGTTAAAGACCATATAAGCCTTTCTAATGGATGAATATCTAATAAAAATGCCATCATCTGATTTGGCATCAAACTTTCCTATGGTATCTTTCCTATTGTTATGAACAAAACACTTACAACCAAAAGATTGGGAGTAGGAAATGTTAGTCTTTCTATTTTTCCACAAATCATAAGGTGTTTTCTTGAGTATGGATCGCACATAAGCCCTATTAATGATATAGCATGCTGTATTTACAGCTTTAATCCAAAAATACTTTGGCAAATTATTCTCATTTAGCATTGTCCTTGCCATTTCTTGCAATGCTATATTATTCATCTCAACAACTCCATTTTGTTGAGGTGTCCTTGGAGCAGAAAAATTGTGCAAAATTCCATGCTCCTCACATTAGGAATTGAATGGCTCACATAAGAATTCTCCACCTCTATCACTCCTAGTGGAGGAATGGTGTAATCTTTTTCATTTTGGACTTGTTTGCTAAAAAATGAAAATGAATGAAAAGCATAATTTTTGTGAGCTAAAAAGAAAACTCATGTATATCTTGAAAAATCATCAACAATGACCAAACAATATGATTTCCCCCAATACTTTGAGTACTTGTAGGGCCAAATAAATCCATATGTAAAAGCTCTAATGGCCTAGAAGTGGAAATCAAATTTTTACTTTGAAATGATGATTTTATATGCTGGCCTTTAACACATGCATCACAAATCAAATCTTTTTCAAATTTCAACTTTGGCAAACCTTTTACTAATTCCTTTTTGCTAATATGTCCTAACCTTCTATGCCAAAGCCAAGCATTATTGTTCATAACAACAAAACATTTCCCTTGAAAAGCATTTGAGTCCATCAAATCAACCACATAAATATTATTTTGCCTCAAACCGATAAATAACACATTTCCACAAATGTCATGCACAATGCACTTGTTAGGCTCAAAAACAACTTTGTAATCTTTATCACAAAATTGACTAATGCTAAGAAGATTATGTTTCAAGCCATCAACAAGTAGCACATTATTAATAGTAGTGTTAGGAGACTTACCTATCTTACATTCTTCAACAATTTTACCTTTTGCATTGTCTCTAAAGGTAACAAAGCCTCCATTTTTGGGATAAAGTTGAGAGAGCATTGCTCTATTCCCGGTCATATTATGAGAACAACCACTGTCAAGGTACCACACATTCTTCTTGGCCTTTGCTCTTATGCAAATCTACAAGGACACCTCAAGCTTTTGAAATTGATACCCAACTTTTCTTGGGTCCTTTTAGGTTAGCCTTCATTAGGTTGGATAGGATTGTTTCTTTTAGAACCCAATTCTTTTTAACCCCAACATACCTAAGATTTCTTAATTTACAAGAATGAGCATAATGTCCAAGCACACCACAATAAGAACAAGAGTCATCAACCATAAAACCTTCCTTAACAAACACTGTTTTTGAAGATTGTTTAGTGGTGAAAGGTGTGTATCCCAAATCATGCTTGGATAAGGATTGTCTTTGAGAACCCAAAATTTTCTCAAGGTTTTCCTTTCCATTTGTGAGCTTTGTGGCTATGTTGAAATAATCATGAACCTTATTTTTGAAACCAAAATTTCCTCTTTCATGAATGCTTTTTCCTTGCTTAAATCATTCACCTTAGCACCAAATTCATTTGAACTCTTTTTCAAAGCTATATATTTTGCACCAAGTTTTTTATACTCATCATGTAACTCTTCAAAAGCATTTTATAACTCATCAAAAGAGTAAGAATAAGTTATCGCATTGTCTTCATCACTTAAAGCTTCTTCTTCTTTTTCCATTAGGCATAAGTTGGCAATTTCTTCATCCTCATCAGAGCTACTCTCATTATTATTACTCCATGTTTCCTTCATTGCCTTCCCCTTTTTCTTCTTTGAGAATTTTGAGAACTTTTTGGCAATATGGCAATCTTGCTTCAGGTGATCGGGTTTGTTACATTTGTAACAAATGATGGAAGTGTCCTTTTTGAAGTCCTTCTTGTATTCTTCCTTTGAAGCTTGTTCTTTGTTCTTCTTCCATGGCATCTTCTGCCTTTTGAACCATTTTAGTGTACATGGCCATTTCCTCATCATCAGTCTCATCATCATCCTCATCATCGGTTTCAACAATCTTTGACTTGAGAGCCATGGTCTTCTTTCTATCACTCTTGGAAGACTCATCTTGATCTTCATACAATCCCATTTCATGAGTCAAGAGAAAACCCAACAGCTTCTCCAAAGGTAGAATGTTCAAATTCTTAGTCTCCACAATAACATCTTTCTTGGAAGCCCAGAGCTTTGGCAAAGCTCTTAGGATTTTTCTCACAAGTTCAAAATTTGAGTATGTCTTCCGAAGTGCCTTCAACCCATTTAAAATGTCGTTGAATCGATCAAACATTTCTTAGATACATTCCCCTTCTTTCATCTTGAATAGCTCATACTTATGCACTGGGAGAGAAACTTTGTTTTCCTTCACTTGGCTAGTTCCTTCATAAGTCACCTCCACTGTCCTCCATATTTCATCGGATAATGAACATTGTTGCACTTTGTTGAATTGTGTTTTGCTCAAAGCGCAAAATAGGATGTGCATAGCTTGTTTTTGTAACACACCAGCTTCTTATCATGGTATGTCCACTCGGATTTTGGCTTCAATGTTTCACTTCCTTCAACAGCCTTCTTGGGGATAAATGGTCTGATTTCCACTGCGTCCCACACGTCATTTTTGGTCTTCCAGTAAACATATTCACTATCATCCATGAAGAGAGCACGATTAATTGAAAGACCTTCATATTTAGACATGTCACCAGAGGATGCTATTTTGGATCTTTTACTCAAGGTTATTAATCCTTAAATAATGAGCACTTAGGCTCTGATACCAATTGTAACCAGTATGGCAATCCCAATAGGGGGTGAATTGGATTTCTTTTGAAAGTTTAAAACTTTTTTTATAAATCTTTTCACTGTTTTTGCAAAACTGAAAGAACAAAAGATTATCCAACACACAACCACACAAATATAAATCAAATGAAAACCAAATTAAATGGAGAAGGGATAGAAGAAACAAAGCTCAATATTTATAGTGGTTCGGTCCTCTTTAACCTACGTCCACTCTTTGAGACTCACTCAAGAGTTTTAATCCACTAAAGGAACTTTCTCACTTTCAGGTGGAGGAAAACCGTTACAACCTCTTATTTTCCAGGCTAAGCAAGAAACCTTTACACCTTGTTTTCGGACCAAACAAGAAAACCAAACCTAGTTTTACCATGGCTCACTAGAAACCACTCTTGTTTTTCAAGGTACTACAAGCAAGCCTAAACACCTTCAAGCTATGACACCAAAGCTTAAAAAAACAACAAGATTAAGAGATTGTGTAACACTAATCTCACACCAACTCACTAACAGAATAGCAAATAAAAGCTTGGTTGGTAAGAGAGAATGAAGAACTCAAGAGAGAGAAAGTTGAGAATCAAATTCGCAAGAGTTTAGCCCTTTCACTATAAAGTTCTTATCTTCTCTTGAACTGGAGACCTCTGTTTATAGGTGAGCGTCAAAATATAGTCGTTGTTTGTACAAGAATAGTCGTTGTGAGATGAGAGGAATGTTCTGATTTTAATGACATCACTCAGTACAATGTGCATAGATTTTATGCAACGTGTGTTGTGTGTTGTACAATAGCCATACTGCGTGACTTGCTCTTCCTCTACTTGTCTTCCACAAATTGTGGATGCTACTGCCTCAAATGTCACCAAGTCCAACGTGACTTGCTTCCATGTAATGCACCTTGTATTTACATCAATAACTTTCACCTGGAAATTTTCATAACGCAACGTGACTTGTATAACTTCAGTGTACCTTGATCATGCCTTAATGTGCGTTGATCATAGCAGCTTCAGGCTTCAACGTGTTTTGCCGTGTTCACAAGTTGGACCTCTGATTTCCCACGTCATTGAGTCAGGGAATATTCAATTTTGAAATTCCCGAGGAGTGTTTAACGATTTTGTCAGATGCTGATCTCACCCCTGTCTATGCGACTTGCATCTCTATGAAATGTGCATAGAGTGATTTTCTTCAAATGTGACTTCTTTAGCTCATCTACGTGACTTCTGAAGATAGTATAACATCCCTTGACGTTGTCTTGCAACTCTACTTCAGGTCTGATGTGAATATCTTTGACGGGCCTTGTATCCTTTACAACGTGACTTGTATGATTATGCTTCCAAACCAGAATGTGCATCATCCATATAACGTGACTTGATTCACAAACAACGCGCCTTGTACAATTTGGGATCATTTTGTTTCTTGAGTTAATCACGTCTACGTGAATTGAGCCAAGTGCAACGTGCCTTGTGATGCATCTAGAAAACCCAGAATTCCTTGAACATGATCAACGTGACTTGTACTTCGTAGAACGTGCTTTGATCTTCATGCTATGCAATTAGATAGATGTACAACGTGACTTGCTTAACTATTTCACATATTTTGTTAAAATCATCAAAACTTAAGAGGAATTTCCATGTTAACCAAACTTGGTTCAACAGCAACTAGTGCAAAATGGCAAATGTTGGAGTCTTGGTAATTGTTCAAAAATCAAATTCTAGTTAGATGTTTGGGTTGGAAATAATACTCTCCAATCTAAAGCATTGCATCAACTTCCAGACGAAGTGATTGTGAAATCTGTCAATTAGTATGGGGGAAATGGGACTGGCAATCCCTGTCTTGTTACCTTCCTGTTGATGCTATTAATTGATTGCAGCTTATGGGGTTTCCTCTGACCCAAGCATTGAAGACAGCGTGTTTTGGCAAGGATCAAGTTTTGGGTTGTTCTCCGCAAGTTTGGCGGTTCAAATGCAACATTCAGACTATGATCCAACATACATTGTCCTCTGGAAACATGTTTGGTCAAGGATTCGTGCTTTTATTTTGCAGGTACTCCATTATGCTCCTCTTTCTAATTCCAATAGATTGCGTAGACATTTGAGTTCTCAGGGATACTGTGTGTCTTGTGCAAATGTTCTGGAGGATTGCTCACACATCTTGCGAGATTGGAACCTTTGTGATGGATGTAAACGAGGCCATTAATTATAATAACCCTAATAATACTGCTACTAATTCTACTGCCAGTGATGCAGATGATTGCGATTGGAATTGCAAACACTGCAACGACGACTGTGGCTGGAATTGCAATTATAATAACCCTAATTGGGATCGTAGTTTTTGTTACAGTGAAAATGACGTATATAGATGTCTTTATACTATACTTTCTTGGCACAGGATGTAATATTTGAACATGGTTTTGTCCTCCTCGTAGGTTTTGAGTATAAAAAATATCTTGTATTTGGAAATTTTTCTCTTGTTTCGCTGAGGCATTGCTTTGGTGGGTTTTTTTTTTTGTCTCTAACTGCTTTAGTGGTTTTGACTTTTAATGTGGTCACAAAACCATCTAATCATACTGAAATTCAGACAGATTGTTCATATAAAATTCATGTAATTATTATGAATTTTTTAGTTTAGTTAATGATGAAATTAGTAGAAGTTTCAATTTATATCATTGCTACATGAATTTTTAATTCAAGAATACGTAGTTCGCTTCTCAGTGATTGTGACATCCCAATTCTCATAAGTAGTATTAATTTCTAAACAACATTTTTCTTATTGAATGCAAAAAGAGTTACTTGTTCTTAAACAAATAACACATACAGATAATTTACTGTATGATTTAAATGAAGACGAAACCTTTTGTTTTTGAGGCAATAACTAGTAGGCTAATGCCACCTCTGCAACGAACATTTTGTATTCTCCAGAGCTGATTTTCCGTCTCCGTTCACATCCATTTCCTGGAAAAATTTCTTTGCCTATTCCTTCTCCTTGGAGGACAAGTTCTCATAGTTGGCTAATGCCACCTCGCGCATTTGGTCGATTTTCTTCTCTTGCCTCTTTTATTATTCTTGTTTTCTTTTGTACGTGCTTGTGTAGTTGTGTTAAGCATGCATTAGTTGAAGCTGTGATAGTCGTGACTTTGTAATCGTGATGACGAGAAGTTAACGGAATAGTACAAATCATTCCTTTTCCTTCTTTTTATAAATTTTTTTTTATTTTAATTGGTCTCACATAAGGGGAGACTAATCCCTATAACCTTGAATTTTTTCGAAAATCTCATATGTTTGTCCTTAAAGTTTGAATCTAAGACATCTTAATCTTAAATATAAATACTTATTAACTAAGCTATCTAATCTCGATTTTTTATAAATTTATTTGACTGAGTCAAAAAAAGGAAAATGCTTAGGAAAGTAAATAGGGCTTAACTGAAGCCAAATTGTTATTGGCTTTACACGAATTAGTTTACGAAAGTATCTTCTCAAAATATAAAAATATCTTCCAATAATGTGTTAAAATAGGAGTATAATTTAATAAACTGAATAGAGCCAATAACCAGTAAACAAAAACCCATTCAACTTAAGATACTAAGGGTGTGCTTTGCTGTGAAGAATTGTTTTTTGTTTTTTTTTTTCAACTTGTTTCTTTTTTATCGAAAAGTAGAAATATATAGTTGTATTCAAACAAGCATGTTGTAGTCCAAGTGGAAGGCATCTTCTCTACTTATAAAGAAATAATTGTATTCATTTTATGTTACTTGTTAACATAATTAAAAAATATTTTTTATATGTCATATTATTTGTTTCCACATGAATCAACTCAAAAAAATAAATAAACTAAACAATTGGAAATATGTTAAGATTAGTTCTCCAAAATCTATATATATTTAGGAAGCATAAAATTAATTATTTGGTTTTCTTTTTCTAAAGACAAATTTAATTTTAAATTTTTTGTATTTATTTTCTATATTTTTGAAAAACATGAAAAGTCTTGCTAAAAACTAAATACAACAATCCTCCTTTATTACAAATAAATAAATAAATAAATACAACCACCTAATGTTTGTCCTTTTCTTATATTTGACTAATCTTAGAAAGAAAGAGTGAATATAAAGGTCACAAAAAGTCACAATTCCTACAAAGAGAAATAAATCGTGTACCCTCTCTTCCCACAGTTAAGACTGTCACGACCCATTGTGAGCACGTGACCGGCGTACGAGATGAACCGTCTGTGTGAGTTCAACTCATCTCGCACAAGTCTCAAAGATCAGAACATATTACCCAAACGATTCAAATTATAAAACATTTGTTAAAATATGTAATAATCGAAAACATAATAAATCAAATATATATAAATAAATATATATCCAAAAGTTATAAGTGCAGGAAACAGTGGAACATAAATCAAAAGCCAAAACGGCAACTCGGTAACCCAACTATATCCTGATGCGGAGCTCTACAAAACAAAAGACGAGTCCGGACAAAAGGGTATCACTAACCAAAAGATGTCTCACTAGAGCCTGGATGCTGACAGTTACCGAAGCCAAAATCTGTGAACCTACTCAATAGGAATCACGTAAACAGAGAAACAAAGGGGGTCAGGCCCAGTGAGGAATAACACTCCAAATCACCTCATATGTGCCTCACAAAGACTGTTTTGAAAACAGTTCAAAACTACACATGCAAATACAGTTTAACATACATATATATACACGCTATACATATGTAATAGCTTTTCAGAAATCCTTTCGCAAAAGGGTTCGCATACAAAAAAATCATAAACACAGAGGCGTATAAAACGATTTTCATTTTCAGAGTCAAAATACATATATAGATATATGGGACCAAAGCAGAAGGCGTGCACGTGGCACTAATAACAAAGTATGTGGGCTCTTTTACAATAAATATCAAATCATGTATTGGATCAGAACACATGGCTACCAGCAACTTTGGTAGCTGGGCTTATCAAAGCGTTGATATACTAAAGGTCACATGTTACCCCGTAGCAGTAGGTGTCCCATATCAGAACAAAAAGCATACTAATATATAGTATCAGAGAAGAGTATGCGTAGAAGCATCAAAATCAGAGAGGAGATATATAATACATATATATCAATTTCAAAGTAGAATCCTGATTAATACACATAATCAGTTTATTATTAGTCAATCCTTCGATTAGTTCATTTTTTAGAATATGTATTATACACAACAGAAAACATATATAGTTCGAGACAAAGTCTATGTGTCTGAAACTGTTGTTCACTCACCTGACAGTCTAAGTGTAAAACACCCGTCAGGGCCCACTCGCTGTTGGTCTCTCGAGCACGAACAAGAAGCTGAACAGAACAAATATATATCTCCGGATATATCAGAGTCAAATCAAAATGCGGTATTGTGGTAATACCAGATGCATGAAGTGCATATGCAAATGCGGACTCTCGAAAGATCCCAAATGATCCATATTGAATGATGATTTATCACTTTGTATCCAAAATACAGAATCTACATAAAATTACAGTTTGGTCATCGACCAATGTAAAAATACGTTTTAGTCCCGGGACTTGAAAAATTACAAAATAGTCCTCAAAATATTGTGGAATTACTAACTAGTCCTCAAAGTAGTTAAAATTCCTAAATTAGTCCCTAACTTGTAAAATTACAAGTTGGTCATCAACTTTTCCCAAAATTGCAAATCTAAATTCTAAGTTTCCAAAAATTACAAATCTTCCGACATTCTCCAAATTTACAAATTTGGATATCAACTTTCTAAAATTCCAAAACTAATTATAAAAATACCAAAATCTCGATTCGATCGATACCCAAAGTTTTCATTCACCCACATTGACTATAATCGATGTCCTAAACATGAATCCAACCTCAAATTCAACAAACAAACTCCAAATTCGTCCAAAATCAACCAAACCCGAACTAAACCCTAGTTCTAGCAATAACTCATCAAATCATTTGATTCAAAGCTTGAATCAAGTTCAATCAAGTCCCCTCTAACCTATTCTAGTATCATCAAGCATTCTTTCATCAAGAATCAACCAAAAATTCAAAACCCTAGCAAATTCGGACCAAAAAGAAAACAAGAGATTCAATGCAAAAAATGATGGAATAATCAAGCAAAGAAGTGAAATCTTACCTTAGAAGTTGATTAGGAACAATGTAGGAGAGATTTGAGCGATTTTGAGAGAGTTTTGAGTGAAGGAGGTGAAGAAATGACGAAACCCGTCGATTTGAGGGTTTTAAAGACTTAGCAGATCGAACAACAAGGTATGTCTTGACTCACCTTAACGTACATCTCATGCGTACACAGCGTAAGTCTTCATGAAGCAGCGTACGTTGGTTAGCTTCCAGTGCCTACTGTCTCGCGTAACCAGACCACAACGTGCGTCTTGCAAAGGATAACGTACATCTTGCACAAGATTAACGTGCGTCTCACAAACCTTGACGTATGTCGATCATGCTTTGGCCAAACCCAGATAACGCACATCTCAAAGACTGGCAACGTACGTCATCAACTCAACAACCCTCAAACTTGATGTCTCTTAGTTCAAAACTCGATCCAAACCATTCCCGGAGTTTAGCAACATCAACACCCACAAGGATTGAATCGAAACGAAACAAATCAAGACTGATCGAAAGGCTACAAAAATTCTAATCGAAACGGGCAGGGTATTAAAAAGACCTCGGTGTATCCATGTTTTTCTGCATTTATTTGTGATAGATTATATAAATAAATCGTGTAAATAAATTGTAAAAATAAATTGTGTGGTCAAAATGAAAATTAAATAGTGAAAACAAATCTTTTTAAGATTACAAAAATGAATATACAATTTTAATATTCTACAAAAAAAAATACAAATTAAATATGAACTTAAAGCTGTTACAAATCTTTCTAATTGGTTTTGTATATTTTTTAATTAAGTATTGTTTACTTTAACTACATTATACTTTGTGGACCTTTATTTTTTTGAAATTTTCACATTTTTTATGCCATTAATTCAAAACTCTTAATTTATGAGGAAAAAAAATCAGAACTCTCAATAAAACTACATTAAATTTATTTTTCAATTGACCTAATAATTTTTTTAAAATATATTTAATTGCACAAAAATTTTAATGAGGCTCCTAAAAAATTGGAGACTCTTGGCCTTGGCCTTGGCCTTGAGCCGGGCCTGGATCTATGTTAGACTTGATCGACAATGTCAAATAATTTTCTTTTCTATTTGTGTATGTCTACCTGAGAGATCCATGTTAAACTTATAGTCTGGTTGGATGGGAGTAAGCAAGGAAAAAAGAGGATTATTAAAGGAAAGGGTAGTTGTTTACCCTTGTTGGGAAGAGATTTTAAATTTTAATGAAGGATATAAGAAAGAGAATGGCTTACTCATCTATCCCCGAAAAAACCCTCCATTTTTCTTACACCCACTTGGGGTGTAAGCAAGAGGAGAATTTTTTTTTTACTTTTCTATTTATATTCTTAATTAAAATTAAATGCAACGTTACTCTGCATCAAGGATATTTTTATATTTCTCTTTATATTTCTCTATTTATGCTTTCCAAACAAGAGAAAGATTTATGTGTAACAATCTGTTCCTTTTCAACGATTTCCAAGTATTACCGATTTCCTTCCCCTTCTATTAATGACCCTTCAACTCACCTCATCCAAACTAGGGGTGGATCTAAAGAGATGAAATTACAATTAGTCATATGTATTTTTTAGCTTAAACCTTAATAATTTTGATTTGGATCCCCACTTTCCTAACAAAATTACTCCCACAAAGTCACCTAAACAAGCTCAATCCGCAGCTTAAACCTTAATATTTTGTTTTGGACCCTATTATTTAACTTGACAAAATAATATAGGTTTAATCTACTTATGGAAACAAAAAAAGAAAGGGATAGTTACAGAAATATTTTAAAAAGAAATTTAAATTTTTAAAATGCAAGAACATCTAAAATGTATACAAAAATGGAATCTCCTTTTATTGCAATTACAAAAATGCTAAACTTTGATCTTTTGATCGTGCATCAGAAGTTTGACCCGTGTTGATTATGCATCAAAAAGTTGATCACACACCAGAAAGTTTGACCACACTACAAAATGAGTACAAAACAAGAACAAAATGTTCTCATTATTCTAGATATGAAAATAAGTACAAAATGAGAACAACCCGAGTATAACGAACAAATGCATACAAAAATAAGTAATGACTGATCACTTTGACCACCAAAAAAATGAGTACAAAACGAATACATCACCAATAAATGCTTACAAAAAGTGAGTACAAAATTAGTAGATCTCACAAATATTTTTAAATTTATTTGGTTAGTTATACAAAATGAGTACAAGATAAAACGTTTACAAAACCAATTTAATATCTTCTTATTATTTGGTAAAATTAGTAATTTCGTTTAATTTGGTTAATTCAAATTCAAAGTTTAAACTTTCTTAAATAATTAATAAGTTGAAACTACTAATTCTCACTAGTTCAAGAGCTGATTCCGTAATTATCAAACATTTCAACGACTGAAAAATAATTTCAAAAAAGGTAACAACTCCATGGGGGCAGCAACTAGGGTTTTGAAACCCTAGCCACCGCCCCCATCCTCTGACACTGCTACCATCCCTCTCTGTCAATCTCCCGCGTATCTCCACACTCTCGATCTCTCTCTCGTTTGTCACGACTAACACTCTCTCGTTCATCCATCGCTGCTAGCGTTCTCTCTCTCACATTCGTCACTTGCATTCTCTCTCTCACGTTTGCCACTGTAGCCTGCCAGAATACCTTCCCACCACAAAAAAATCTCCCTCGTCATATATGGGACAACAAAAAGAAGAAGCAGACGAGGAGAGAGATGAGGCCGAAAAAAGAAGAAAATAAGAGAAGAGGAGGACGGGGCAGTGGATGGGAAAGAGGAAGTACGAGAGAAAGAGATCGCAGGCAAAGGTCTAAGGGAAGAAAGCGAGAAGTTAAAACACAGTGAGAGAGAGGGAGAGGGAGAGAGAAAGAGAGAGAGAGAGCAAGAAACCATTTGAAGCTGTCGGAGAACAACTTATATATTTAGGTATTTCAAAAATTTTAATACCATTTTTAGGATTTTAAAAATTTTAATACACCGAAAGACACGAAAGAAAATATAATTATAAAATCAGATCACCGAGTAAATTCCTCTTAGTTTATTATACAATATTTATGAATTTTTTTTCACATTTTGATAAGACAGTTTTGTAAAGTAGTTCTGGCAGAGAGACAAAGAAAGTTGATTCTACTCAAGCTCGATGTACTTTCCTAAGTTTTCCTTCTTTTTTTTTTGACTCATTCAAATAAAACTTATAGAAAAGAAAAGAAAAGAAAATATTTGTAAATGCAGAGTAGTAATTCCAAGACCGCGGTTTGGTAAAACTTGTTCGACATATCTATAATTTTTTTTCTTGGGGTTTATCTGTGATTTGTTTCGATAGCTCTGAATAATGTTGAAGTTTGGAATAAAAAAAAAAAGTGAACCAAAACATTTTATGCTTGTAAGTAAATTAGAGCTACGTTTGGTGCTAAGATTTTGAAATGTGCATATTTTAACTGTGTTTATTTTATAAATATAAATATTTTATAAATATATGGTTTCATTAGATATATCTCAAACAATACATTCCTCAAATACCATATAAAGTTTTTTAACTAGTACGTGTTAAATGCAGACATTTAATTGTGTTATTTGATAAAATGACCAATTTGGTCTTAATATACACTTTTATATTTTATTTATAACTATTTGGCTAAACCAATTAATCTTACTATAGAGTTTAATCTATAAGAGTTTTCTTTAAAAAAAATTCTTTTTTCCTCTTTTGAATACAATGTTTGCATTTTTTTTTAAATAGCCATCCTATTTTTTAAAATAACAAAAGATTTTTTTTTGGAAGCAAGTCTAAGGAAAAATCAATTTTTGAAACATTATTATTTAAGAAGCAACTCTAACAAAGAATCAACTCTTGAAACACTACGGTCGAGCATTAACGCAATCTAATCAATTTTATCATGATAAAGAAATTAAAAAAAATTGAATAGATATATTGTGAGCCTATGTTATTTCAGTGATAAGTTAACTAAATTTTATTTTTAATGGTTAATTATATTCTACTTTTATAATCAATTATGATATTAAATATGAAAATAATGTTGAATAGGTATATATTAGGTTGATGGTAAACTTGAATTATTGTACAACAAATGGGGTTAATAATGAAAAAAAGGATTATCTTTAAATTATCACATTTTTTTATAATAAATCATTATTAAAATATCACCTAAAAAATGGTATTTCAGATCTCATAAAAAAAGAAAATATTTGCGACATAACATTTCACCAAATATACATATTTGGTATCATTTTTAACAAGCCAAATAATAAATTCACCAAATGTACCACATCGACAACAACTGGATAATGATTAACTATTAAGTACTAGAATCCAGATTCTATACAAATTCAATCTCTTTTACGTAACCAGTGAAAGCACTTATATATTGTTATGCAGTGAGTGAATAAATCTGATGAGACAATACCACTTAGAAGTAGTGTTTTGTATAATGTGAAGAGTTTTTGCATCGGAGTCTGTATTTACAGGCTCAATGTTAGTGAATCGCCAATTAGCAAGGAATTTCTCACGTTGTTTGCAAATTAGCAAGAAATTTCTCACTAATTAGCAAGAAAACGTGCTTCCTCACTAATCAGTCATTTTCTTGCAGTAAGAGACTCGTGATTTCACCAGCACTTTTTTTAGTACATTTTTTGCACAACAAAATTTGAACCTATGACTTCATTTTTCAAATTCTATAACTCATACAACTAATCACTCGAACTAACCTCTTATAATTTAACTTAAATTTTGAATAATAGACTAATTCAAATTCTAAGCTTATTTGTTTTAAAACAATATTAAGTTTGAATCAAATCAACTTAAATGAATTAAATCAGCTTAAAATTTAAGTTGTCACCATTGGTATACCATTTGTACACTATTTGTACATTGGTTTATAATATTTATATACAAATGGTACACCAGTTGTACACATATAGACATAGGTTGAAAATACCTTTCTCATGAAAGCTCTTCAATTTCTTGCGAGAGATTGCAAATTTTCCGCGCGTAGTCTCAGGTATTAGAGCACCCCCAACGGAAAGCATGTGCCTTCACATATGATGGTTGGGGTTCACCAACAGCTGAAATAATTAGTTTTATTTTTTAAAAAAAAAAATCGGCTCCAACTGTCAAAGACCGTTGGAGCAATTTTTTATTTTTATTTTTTGTTTAAATATAAAAAAACCCTTCTCTTTTATTTTTTTCTCTTTTTTCATCTATAAATACTCAATCTTCACTTTATTTGTCAGTTGCATTATTTGCAATGTATTTTTTTATTTTTAATTTATTTTTTAATTTTAGTTATATTTTAACCTACAAATTTTTTTATAGACCTCGAATGCAGTGATTTTTTAACCAACAATTTTTTTAATATTTACTCACTCGATTCTAATTTATAGAAATATTATTTCCACAAATTTTGCAAAAATAATTTATTCAAAATAATTTAAAATAAAATTTTGAAAATATAATTTATTTCACATAAAAGTGTAAAATTAATATGTTAAATAAATGTATTTATTGTGAATTGTATATTATAAATAAATTAAATGATGAGAGAAATGAGTGTGAGCCTCATATTTGAGTATAAAGAAGAATATAATTGTTGGATGAGAGAGTTTAATAAGATATTAATGTGACATAATAATCATACTCATTTTGGGTATAATCCCTGGAGATGCTCTTAGTATTTGCGCAAATAGTTTTCTTGTTATTGATATTTGTATAAATAGTTTCATGCACAAGTCAGTTTTGCAAATTGGCTTTTTTTCGTTTGTATATCTTGGTCAACCAACTTGTCAATTTATACTCTTTAATTGTGAGTAGAAAACAGCAAATCAGTGAACAACTTGATGTAAAGCAACAAAAAAATCCTACGCCCTTGAAACTTTCAGATTCTTTGTTTTTTTTTGTTGGTTTATCTTCAAATTCTTTGATTATTTTGCAAACTCACCACTTATCACTATTATAAATACCATAGCTTCAACAACACAAATGCATACTTACACATGCACTTGCAAAAGAAGGAAGTCTTTGTAATATCCCATTCGTTTTGACCGGAATTTGATGGCATTTGAGGTGTTAAACTTCGATCGAGAATGTTTGGAGGTGGTTTGTGTGTGCAAAGCACATAGCAAGTTATCTGTGTGCGTTGAGGAGTGTTCTATGCGCATAGATTGAGGTAAGGGAGTTGTCTACGTGCGTAGATGATTGTACTATGTGCGTAGATAGATGTCTGATCCAGACCGTGAATGTGTCTGCACACGTCTGTGTGCGTTGGAGTCTTCCGCTCACGTTGGACGTGATTTGGACTTAAAACCGTGGTCATGTACGTGCATAGCACTAGGTGGTGCGCACGTTGATCCTGGATCCGTGAGGGAAAGGTTGTCAGATCTGCCGTCTACGCACACAGGAGCTTCGTCTATGCACGTAGTACTCGGTAAACGTGCGTAGAGGAAGGTTCAACGCACGTAGATGAGTCTTTTCTGCATGCATTAAATGAAATGTCATGTTTCAGTTCTGAGGGTCTATAAATACATCCACCTACGACTCTTCTGTCATAACTCATCTCAACCACCGAAATCGCTCTCTCAACTACTCCTCAGCACTTCCAATCACTCCTCAGCACTTTCATTGCAATTTTGAAGGTAAGAATCATTCTTTGATATCTTCTTTCTGTCATCTCACCTCATATTTCTTCATCTAGGGTTTTGAACGGATTTTAATTTTGTTCAGATCTTTCTTTTTGTTGTAAAGGAAGTTAAATATGTGTAGATTAAGCTTGATTAAGATTGTAACCACGAGATTCTAGCTTCGGTTTCCAAGGATTTTGTGTTTGAATGAAATGGGTTTGATCCAAGTTAGGGTTCCGAATTTTGGTAGATTTCTCATCAGATCTGGAGTTGTATATGATGTATTATGATAGATAGGTGTTATAAATACATAGATCTGACGTTGGGTGTCAAGATTTGACGATTTGTGTCAAGTGGGTCAAGAAATCCGAATTTGGGGATTTGGATTCTTGATGATTTTGAGGTTGTTTGTAGGATCTGAAGTTAGATCATTGCTTGAGAGGCTGATTGCAACCAATATGAGTGTTTGATCGATCGAGTATAGATCGAAATGAGAGTTTGAGTATTTTGGCATAAGTTCTCGATGCCATCGAGAGTTAGTCAGCATTTGCATTCGCATACATGCATCGGTATCTGCATAGTACCACATATTGATATTTGTTATGTCTGTATCTGTACAGCTCATTGTGTCTGTCAGCAGGAGCAGCCACCCACGAGTGATATTTGACTGGATCCACGGCTTTGGATACCAGGTGAGTGAAATAGCAGCTTCAGACACATAGGTTGTGTCTTCAAAATTAAGTATGTTATTTTTTATATGTCTGACTATGACATAATTTGACTAATAAGTATTAGGTTAACTAATAATCTGGGTATGTGATTATTATTAACCAACGTTTTGATATGGAAAATCTAAAGTATATACGGGTATATATATACAAGAGCATTTTGTAAATAATAGAATAAAGGAAAATATATTGCATGATTGTATGTGAAATAATATGTATGTATCACACAGACTATGGGGACACCCAGCTACAGGGTTTGTAGCATTTGGTATACCAATACTTTGTTAAGGCCCTAGTTATCGGGGTAATGGGATGACCGTATATCCGGCCAGATACACACGTCTATTGAGCAGTCAGGTGGCAAAGTCCACACTGCTATATTGATACTGGTCTCGTACTATGAATCCTTAAATATACGTATATATTATCTGAATGCATGTTGTGTGATATGAATGCGAACGTTTTGGTAAAACGATTTTAGCAAAGGTATTATGTATATAGTGTGTATACTATATGGTATATACATACATAAATACATATATATATATATATATATATACGTGTGCGCTATTTTGAAAGATGGTTTTCAAACCAGTCTTTGTGAGACACGTACAAGGCGATCTGACGTGTTGTTTCCTCACTAGGGAATCTTACCCCTTTTTCTTCTGTTGTCCATGTTATATCTTTGTTCGCAGGTGATATCTTTTAGACGCACAATATCTGATCCGTACCTCGGACCTAGTGAAGCGCTTCTTCACTATTGTGAGTGCCATCGTTCGGGACTCTATTTTGCTATGTCATAGAGCTCCACATCGAGTTATTATTGGGGTATTGGGCTACACTGTTATATTTTGGGATAACTCTGATGATTTTATAACTATATTAATATTTTTGATATACTATATATATATATATATGCGTAACGTGGCATTTGCTTACTTTGAAAACTTGTCTAACGATCAGAAAGAACAAGCAAAGCAGTATTTCAAGAAAATGGATGTAAATGGGGACGGAAAAATTAGCCTTGGCGAATTCAAAAAGTTCATGACAGTTTTCTTGTTATTG
>CAODLS010146928.1:0-10926 GCA_948243855.1 Flueggea neowawraea | reverse complement strand
ATAAGTATATGAGGTTTTCAGAAAAACCTAATATTATGGTAGTATTTTACCAATGTGCATGTGTATGCTTTTGGTGCAAATGATTTCGAAATGTTTTCTCAAAAAACATACTATGTATATAGTGTATAAATATGTATACATATTGTATACGGCATGGGCTAGTTTTCAAATGGTTTTCAAACCAATCTTTGTGAGGGACAAATGAGGCAATTTGGAGTGTTGTCCCTCACTCACTGGGTTGACCCCCTTTGCTTCTCTGTGTTGTCTTGTTTTCATGACTACATGTTGATTTTGATTCCAGCAGCCTTTGGATACTCTTTGCCCAGTGGGACACATATATATTGTGGTTAGTAGCGCCTTTTTGTCGGTCTACGTTTTTTTTGTAGTAGATGCTCCATTCCAAATGCTGTAGGGTTATGAGGTTTTGTATTTGTTTTTGATATTATGTTTTACGATTATATCGTTTTGTATATTTGTACATATATTATATTTTGATATATGTATATGGTATGTATGTTTTCCTCCAACAAATGTTTTAAATAAATGAATAAAAAAATTAATCTTTGAGGCTTGTATGAGAGGAGCCGGGCTTCTATAGACGGTTCACCTCATACGTCAGTCATGGTCCCGAGAACGGGTCGTGACAGAGAGAGAGAGAAAGAGATTTCTAAATGAAGAGTGTGAGTGACGGTGGCAGTGATAGAGAGGTGGTGGACATTTTAGGAAGGGCGCCGGCTAGGGTTTGTAAACTCTAACTGCAGCCATGGAAGAAGGGACCTATGCTAAAATTTTGCAATTCCCTAGAATACTTGATAATTATAGAATCAGTCCCTCATTAAATTACATTTTAAAGCCTTCTAATATATAAATTACAAAATAATATCTAAAAATTAAATATACTCTAAACTAAATGATAGTTGTACTCTAAATATACTTTATACTTAATAATTATAAAATCAGTCTCTTATTTATTCTCAATTTTTCATTTTGTACTCCATTTGTATTCTTATTGTACTTCTCTTTTTGTAGAGATTTTGTTGGTCTAACTAATGTGTTAAATAACTTGATTTATTTGGTTTCATTTTATTACTGTACTCAGTTTTTCACTCGTATTGTTCTCTCATTGTACTTGATTTTTACTCGAGTTATACTCTATAAGTACTCTATATTTTATTTTCTGTTTGGTCTCTATTTGTTCTCATTTTTGTTGTTTATGATCTGATTGTACTCAGTGTTGTTTTACTAGTTTGTACTCTGATTGTACTTGCTTCACTCACTTGAAGAGTGTTGTCAAAGCAAAATCAACTTTTTGACGCGTGATCAATACATTGTCAAACTGTTGTATTTATGAAATATTTTATTCCGTGTTTCTATTTTTAATAAGTTTTTCTCATGTGTTATATTAGAGCAATTGTCTTTTGTTTTATAGCATATTTTAGCAAATCACCCTATATGTTTTCTCTTCTTATTTTATAAATTGTCTTTTTTTAGACATCAAAAATAGCAAAATGTCTCGTATAAAATAGGATAGGGGCACTGCATACTTTAAAATTTATAAAATTGTATAGTTAAAATGTAGAAAAAGTGTATATCTTTTTAAAAATAGATCATTGAGATAGATTTTAGTACATTGAAAGTATAAGCAAAACTTTTTACTATTGACCCCAGAAAACATTTTTTTCTTTTTCCTTAAATGCAAGCGTAAAAGAAAAAAGAAAAAAAATCATGCTTTTATAGTAAATTAAACTTTCAAATTTTAAAAATGTTTCCATTAATTTTCAACTATTAAAAATGTCACAAAAAGATAAACACATCTTAAAAATAGTATTTTTTTTAAAATTCATGAGAAATTGAGAAATTATAGCAATAAATTGACTTTTTCACGAAAAAATGACTTCCAGCAAGAAATTGAGTTTTTTTTTCATTTTTTTTAAATCTATTTTTTCTAAAAATTGTACAATGGTGTACACAAATATATAAAGAAGTTCACAATTTTTTTATACGAAGTTATTTTAATGAATTTTCAATTGATGCTGCAAACATGTGCAATCTGTTGTTTTTTAGAAAACTAAAATGCATTGGATTATTTAAATATATATATATATATATAAACATCTTGTACATCTATATACAAGGATGTACACTTGTGTAAAATTTTACGTTGTGTACACCTAAAATTTTATGTTATGAACAGTTGTGTACACCAAAATGACATGTACACTTTTGTATAATGTACGTTTGTGTATACTAGATTGACTACCATTAAATAAATTAAAAATTTGTAGATATCGTGTGCACCAACGAATACATGTGTATACCTATGTACGTCAATTTGTCTCAGTGATGATATTTTGTCGTCGTCACAACTCCAACAAGCAATCGTTATGTGTCGTTCGCATCTCCTCCACTATTCAAGCTTTCCTTCTCCGTCGCTAGTCTCTCTTTCTTTCTCTTTTTATTGGAAATTGTCGTGGCACTAAAGAGATAGGGACGACAGATAAAAAAAAGGGCTTCGATTGAAACTCTAACTGCCGCCAACATCAATAGTGCCTCCTCCTCTCATTAGCATCTCTATTCCAGGCCACAACACACTTGCAACCATTTTAAATCCGATATAGAGATCTCATTTTCGTTCGACAATGGCGAAAACCTCACGATAGCAATGGAAAAGAAGAAGTAAGGATGGTGGTGGAGGAGAAGAAGGAGGATGAGAGAGGAGAGGGGGTATAAAGAGAAAGAAGCAGAGGAGATTTTGAATTATTTATTAAATGAAGATAGTATTTTCAAGAATAGCTTCACAGTTGTACCATTCTTGAAACTAAGTTATCCTGGTGTGGCATTTTGAAACAAAGTTTTCAGTATTCTGACATTTTTAAAAATACAAAATTGATATTTCCATTTGTATGAATATACGATTGGATTATGATAGCCTGGGTAATTAACTCAAAAAGAGTATTTTGAAAACAAGCATAAATTGGGAAAATTTAACATTTATACTAAAATAAAATTCAGATTTTGATAAATTCCATCCAAATTTCCAAATATAAAAAATACCAGATAAAACAAATTGAATTTGAAAAATTCCATTTTCGAGAAAAATTGCAATTTTTTTGTGAGAAATTGTTTTTTCCGCAAAAAAGATAAATTTCAAGTGAGAAAAAATATAATCTCCCATAAGCTCTCCAATTGTCTCCAAATGTTTCCAAATTACAATTTTTTATGTAAAATTTGATTTAGTAAATTTTTGATGTATTAATTATTTAGATTAAATGTATCCAAATGTCTCCATATTACAATTTTTAATATAATTTCAACAATTTTTTCGTTGGTCTCCAAAATGTCTTCAAATGTATCCAAATGTCTAAGTGTATCCACAAGTTTGAAAGAGTCTACGAAATTGTCACGACCTTTTTTCGAACCATGACCGACGTATGAAACGAACCATCTAAAGAAGTTCGACCCATCTCATACAAGCCTCAAAGATTCAGAGATACTACCCAAATTGTTCATTTGTCAAAAACCATTTAATAAGCCAATTTATAAGGTAGTGAAATAGTTCATAAATATAATAAAATATTTTCAACAAAACAAATTGTAGTTTGTTAAATCAAATGTAGTTGTAAAATAGCAGTAATGACAATAATACTTTAACCAAAAATCAAATACAAGATTTTACCCAATAACCCAACAATTTATCGGTGTGGAGCTCTAAAACAAAACAGAAGGAGACCGACCAAAAAGGCCTTTCTAACCAAATCAATAAACTCCTCACTGAGTATCTGGATGTCAATAAGTCGTCGAGATCAAAGAGATCATCTACAAGATTAAATCCAAAATATACAGAAAGAGAAAATAAATGGGGTGAGAACCCAGTGAAGAATGATACTTCAGAATGTCTCATACGTGCCTCACAAAGACTGTTTGAAAACGGTTCAAAATACAACATGTAGGTATAAATAAATCTATACATACATATACACGCTAATACAAAATAGCGTTTAAAACTATTTTGAAAACGTTTGCAATCAAAGCAAACAACATGCACACAGGCGAAATATTAAATATAATATTAGAGTCAAAACCGGTGTATACGTAATATGGGACTAAGCAGTGGTGTGCATCTAGCACTAAATCAGTGGTGATGTGGTCTATGCCAACATCTAATGTAATGCGTAGACTCTGGCACCAATCAATATCAAATCATGTGCCGGGCTGGGACACATGGCTACCGACATCCCTAGTAGTTGGGCGTTCTCAATGCATTGGTATACCAAAGACTAGGTACCCGTAGCATAGGTGTTCCATATCATAAAACTATACTACTATAGTATGAAAGCAAAGGCATGCAATCAACATAAAAAACAATGAAGATATATAATACGTATATATCAAAGTTCAAAACAAAAAACTGATTATTAATCCACAAAATCATATTATTAAATTAATCAATCCTCGGATTAGTCCAATTTCAATATAATTAAAGCCAACACATCAAAAATAAAATATACGATATCGAGACACAACCTATGTGTCTAAAGATGTCATTCGCTCACTTGGACACCAAGCAAATAATCCAGATCATGGTCCATCGGTGAATGACTGGTCTCCTTGGAAACCAAGCATAACTGGGATAAACATATCAAGATAAACAAGTAA
Source organism: Flueggea neowawraea (assembly GCA_948243855.1). Classification (NCBI taxonomy): domain Eukaryota; kingdom Viridiplantae; phylum Streptophyta; class Magnoliopsida; order Malpighiales; family Phyllanthaceae; genus Flueggea; species Flueggea neowawraea. Next base: position 6,270 of record CAODLS010146928.1, on the reverse strand, counting down.
TATGGTACCATGGTTGTACCGAAATACGTGCAAATACATGTGCAGACTCAAATGCTCGAACAGAGCCCCAAAACCCTTTTTCATACCAAAGTCTAACATAATAATCAAATATTACATCTCAATGTAAAATTATAATTTGGTTCCCGAGACTTTGAAAAATGACCAACTAGTCCCCTCGTCACGTAAAATTACAAAGTAGTAATCAAAGTTTTTAGAAATTACAATTCTAAACCGAAGTCCTCAAAATTACAAAAAAGACTCTAAATTTCCAAAATTACGAATTTGTACCTCAGGTTTCTCAAATTACAAATTTATACCTCAGTATTCAAAATTTACAAATCTATAACTCAGTCTTCTGAAATTACAAATCTAGGCTCAACTTTTCACAAATTTAGAAAACTATAGATGTATGTTTCTAGTCTTGTTCTATCATAATTTATAACATCAAGTCTCATGATTTCAAGCTCAATATAGATGTTTCTAGTCTTGTTCTATCATAATCTAACATCCTCTAACATCCATTTTATCAAAAACAACCAGAATCAAGCTAAATCTTCAAAACCGTCACCCACCAAACTGATGAATCAAAGCGTGATTTAATGCAAAAATGGAATAAACGAAACGGTTAGAGACGTGTTCTTACCTCAAGGATTTGAAAGGAAGCAATGGAAGAAAGCTCCAAATGTGTTTGAGAGAGATTTGAGTGGAAAATGAGTGAAAATGACGAAGGGGTCGGGTTTTGGGGGCTATAAATACATTCTGCTCGTTGCCAACATACGTTATTTTAAGCAAAACGTACGTTGTCGGGTCGAAAATACGTTTCATGGCTACTACTTAAACCACAACGTACGTTGCTTTTCACAACGTACGTTGCACACCAACACAACGTACATTGTGCTTTGTTACAACGTACATTGATCATCCCATGCCAAATTCCAGATAAGGCACGTCATTATCAACAACAACGTACGTTTCGACCCCTACAGCCTCCATACTTGACTTTTCTCACATACGAACTCGCTCCAAACCATCTTCAGGTTTCCTTAACTCCTAAAACCTCGAAAATAAATCCATTTTACCAATATTAACATCAAATCACCATTCGAATCATAATCATAAACACTCAAGAACAGAATTGGACTCGAACGAAATTCTTTAGGAATCCAATCGAAACGGACGTGGTATTACAAAAATTCTGAATTAATAAAACTAGATTAAGCTCACTTGTTTATTTTTTACAAATTTAATTCTATTTTGTTTAATAATAATTCATTAGGTCTCCAAATATCTCCAAATTTAATTCTGATAGTCTGTATACGCCTCTAAATGTCTCCACACATCTCCAAATGTATTCATCCCTGCAAAAAATAATATAATTCAAAAAAATCAACTGAAGTCAGTAAAAATAACCTGAACAAACACAATTAAAGTATTTTCTCAATTTAAACAATAATAAAATAATTTTTCTAATTTTTTTAACAACAAGGATATTTTTGTAAATTTAATAAAGATAAAAAAGAGGCATCAACTAGGGTTTGGAACCCTAGTCACCGTCGCCCCTCACCACCACTCCCCTCCTTCATTGTTCGGGTCAACAAAGATAAATCAGGAAGAGAGAGACCGAGGCAGAGGAGAAAACGCCATCGATCTTCCCCAGGGACGAAGGAAAATCGACGAATAAAGGATGGACGAAGGTGAGTTGAGACTCTAAGAGAGAGAAGTGTCCATGAGAGGAGAACGATTGAGACGACGTGAAGAGAGAAGTGTAAAGGAGAGGAGGTTACAGACTGAGCTAGGGCGAGATAGTGGCCAAAAAAGGAGGAGAATGAGCGACAGACGAAGTAGCAGGTGAGGGGCGACGACGAGGCTGAGCTAGGGTTTCAGGATGAGGCTGCAAGGGTTTCAAGAGAGATGAGAGATTGAGAGAGGAGAGAAGGAGAGATAAAGGAGAGTGTGAGAGAGGAAAAGAGAGAGAAATTATGATGGAGAGAAAATGATAAAATGAGACAAAAAAATAATTTTTATTTGATTGAATATGGTATTTTTCAACTAAAGAATTAAGATTATAGTGTTTAAAAAATTGAACATTAAAAAATTGACATTCTACTAATTAGAAAATATATATTTTATTTATCAAAATTAAAGGATTTACACTAGTTCTGGTATAATTAGCTTGTATAAATCGGAAAAACATGGCCCATTTTTCCGAATTGACTAAGGCACATAAGTAGTCCACACATTTGACACATAGCCCATTAGTCTAAACCACTGCGGAATCGGACAGTGAACGGGCCTAACGTCTCAGCTCAGTTCAAATTGGATAAAATACATTATACAATTTTTTTTCTAATTAAACTATATGTTAAATTTAAGTTATTATTTTTTAATTTTGACATATTAAATTTTGTAATTTTATGTATAACACATTTTAAATTTCAAAATTAAAAATGTCACCTTTGTAAACTCAACTTTTAAAAATTTTACATTAACTTTCATAAAAATTTCAATTTTTCGTTTTATTTTCTCAATGTTTTCTCCCTCTTATTCCACTCCTCTCTCTCTCTCTCTCTCTCTCCCACTTGCCCCTTCCTCTCTTCCTCTCTCCTCTATCGCTTGGCTCTTCCTCTTTCTCTCTCTCCCCGTTCTCTCTAACTCGGTTTCTCTTTCTTCGCGTTGCCCCATCCCTCTTTCCTCTGCCGCGAAGTCCTCTCTCAATCTCCGCCTATATCCTCCGCTGCACTGTCCTCTCTCTTCTCTTCTCGTCTCTCTTGATCTTCGTTGTGTTATCTCTCTGTCGATCTCTCTTCTCGTCGTCCGGATTGCGTAGGACTGAGGAGAGCGATATGGATCGCGTCAATCGTCTTCGTCATCAGCAGTTGTCTTCGTCACTAGTCCTCGTTGGTTGCAAGGTGGTCGTGGCTCATGGTGACTAGTTGCAAGGAAGAGGCAGCTCGTTACAAGCATCTAGGGTATTTTTGAAACCCTAGTTGCAACTGAAGATGATTAAAAAAAATTGCACAATCAATCCTTGAAGTTTTCAAATTTTATAAATTAGTCCCTTAAATTTTAAATTTTCAATATTAGTCTATTTTCTTGCAAAATTATTAGTAAAATTCTAATGTTGTGGTTATGTTGTGTTTAACAAAAATAATTTTTGTATGGTTCACAATGTACACCACTGTGAACCAAAAAAAATACTTGTACACCATTTTCTTAAAATAAAAACATTGTTTCTTTTGTTCACAATGGTTCACAAAATAATGTACATTATTTTGTGAACCATTGTGAACATTAAAATCTACTTTGAAAAAAATTAGTTTAAAATTTCTAAAAAAATTAATTAAAAAAATTCTTTTAGACATTTTAAAAAAGTGTATTGTATGAACCATTTGTGAACTATTGTGGACCAACTTACAAATTGTGAATTTGTTGTTTTTTAGTTCAAAATGGTTCACAAAAAATATACATAGTTTTGTAAACCATTGTGAGCGTCAAAATCAACCCTAAAAAATATTTTTTAAGATTATATTAGTTTAAAATTTCTAAAAAAATTAAAAAATTTCATTCAAACTTTCTTAAAAAATAATTATTATGTGAACCATAGTGAACCTTTCAAAATATGAATTGTATAAACAAAAAAAAATTTCCACACATGTGAAACTATTATAAACCAAAAAAATTGCTAAATTTGTTGAAATTTTAAACAAAATAATTAAGAAAAAAATTACTTAGAGTTTTTAAAAAATTATGATTTTTTACCCTATTATGAACTATTATGAACCGTTGTGGCCCAAAACACAATTTGAATTAAGAATGTTATAGGAAAAAAATAATTTCTTGCAAAAATAATGCAATTTATAAAAAAAGGCATTTTTGAGTAAACAAAATTGGCATTCTAATTATTTGCAAACTTGACATGTTATTTTTAAAAAATGGCATTGTTTTTTAGTATAAATTTCTAATTTTTCCAATTTTTTTAATAAATTGGTTTGTATTAGTGCAGAATATTCAAATGTATAATTTATAAGAGTATTTTAGATAATGTTCATTTTTTCCATTAACAATTCTATGATAAATTATTTATTTAATTAATGAAGTGCGGTCAAGTTAATATTCCATTTTCAAAACCTTGATAGCATATTTAATTATGATTAAACAACAATTCTTTTAGTAAGGGAAAAAAAGAAAGAGACAATGTCAAGTTTGCCCCTAGAAATTTAGGCAAATTTCCAAGCATTACATACACCCCACAACTGGCTCCTTTTCTTTTCTCCCTCCAACCAAACCAAGGGCAACTATAAATAGTCGGTACCCTCCAACCTCTCCCCCATGGTCCACCAGTAGAGTGGGGTCCACTCCACTGAAACCCTTTTTTTATGTTTTTGTTTTTTCTTTCTATTTATTTTTTCCTTTTCTTTTCTTTTTTCCAATTACCTTTTTGTTTATTCTCTTTTGTTAATATTTGTTTTTTTTTATTCAACTATTTTTTAATATCTGTTTCTCTTTTTTTATTTCTCTCTTTTCTTTTTTATCTCTTCCTTATATTACTACTATTTTATATATGTCATTTATCTTTTTATCTATCTTTTTAATTAAATACCATATCATATATCTTTTTATTCAATTGAACATCAAATCTATAACAATATCAACAATTAAATTTTATTTAAGCAAAATTATTATTTTCAAAAATTTAAATAAGTAATTTTTAAATAAATAATATAAACTATAATTGCCAAAATATTATTTTTTACTCAAATATTGAGTAAAGTAGTTGTACATAGAATCTAATAAGAAGTTAATCTTTAAAAAAATATTATGTAATAAGCAAGACATTAGATGTTAGTAAACCATTGACGTAACAGATCCATCTAACATTTTGAAAAAGTTAGCCAACATATATGCACTAACCAATAGCTGCCTCATATAACATCTCATTTTCTAAAAAAAATCTCATCATCATTTTCCTAATTGTTCAGAATAATTTTTTATAAAAATAAAAAAAAATATTTTTTTAAATTTACATTAATTTTCAAATTTTAACATATTTAATAATTTTTCATTATCTATCAAAAAAATAATTTTTCTTTTTTTTTGGAATCTAAAAACATTAATACTTTACTTGATTACTCTCTTAAATAAATTTATTTTCTTAATATTTAAAGAAATTATATGATCAATGGAACACAAAATTACTTTGTACTTATTTTTCCAATTAAATATTATTTTTTGTTATTTTTTATACATAATTTTTAATATACTTTCTGATTATTAAACAAAGGAAATACACTCTAATTGGTGGGTAATTTGATTTGATATGCAATTGTAATTTGGGTTTGCCTGCCGTTGTTGCAAAGGCAAGAGGAGACAAACAATGTCAGCAATCTCAGCAAGAGTATTTGACTTTATGGTAGGCCATGCTACTTATTTGTCAAAGTAGAAAATTTTAATTTAATCAAGGCCAGATTGCATTGGTGGCAATGGCTATTTGCACAATCCCCAATGAGTTGGGCATCAGAAGTCAGAAGCAGATCAGCTCATATCACTCCACGAGGCAGCCATTGGACCCATGACTTTTTCACCACAACCACCCCATCTTTACCCGCGTCCTTGATCTATTCTTTTGGCCAAGAAAACTACCAATGTCCCCCTTTCGTCTTCTACCTATCTAGCCTAAATCCTATTGCCTGTAGCTTTCCCTAAAAGATTATTAGAAAGGTTCGTTTGTTATTTGTTGACACGAGTGTTTTCTTTTTGTCGTGGACTATATACTCGGAAAATCGTTAAATCCACCAAATGACATAGCCAAGAATTTGGTTAAGTAGAGATCAGATCTATTTAATTAAATTTTTCGTTTAATAATGTGTACGAAAGAAATATATAAAATTAAAATTAAATTAAATATTTAAATATATGTAGTAATTATACATTTATTTTTGTACACTCAAACTAAAAAGATGACTGTTGTTTTTGACGTGTCATTATAACTTGAAAGCGTTGCAAAATAACCTCATTATCAATAGGTATAAAAATTTCTTTCTCGATATATACCACCAGGAGGTCATTCATCCATTCATTTCTTATTCTATTTCGCAAATCCGTCTTAATGACATTTATGGCAAAAAATACTCTTTCAACCGATACAGTTGCAACTGGAAGAAGCAATGCCAGTTCAATCAAACGATATACCAAAGAGACAACTCAAACTTTTTTAGTTTGAATTAACTTCTTTGCAAGACTTCCTAAATCTTGAATGTTGTATAATTCCTC
>CAODLS010146553.1:0-11650 GCA_948243855.1 Flueggea neowawraea | reverse complement strand
CAGGGTGTAATTGAAATGCACAATTACTTGACCAGTGTATACGAGGAAGGTGACGCTAGATCGACTCTCATTACCATGGTTCAAGCCTTAAACCATGCGAAAAATGGTGTCGATATTGTTTCTGGCACAAGGGTAAGATTTCTGTTTCTTTTTCAATCTACCATCCGTATTATCTGTTGCAATATCTTCTGTTGTTTTGGAATTTAATCATCTTGTACCTGATTTCAAGAATTAGACTTATAAATAATTCTCAAAGTCTTGTGATAACATCCTTACAATAGCTTCAAAGTATTCAAGTTGTGGCTCCTATTGTAAATTTTAAATACCTTTACTTCAACGACTACATGATAAGTACTAAACTTTTAATGATTTCTCATCAGGTGCGAACACATTTTGCAAGGCCTAACTGGAAGAAAGTTCTTTCCAGACTGTCCCCCAAGCACTGCAATGCAAGGATAGGTAGCGTATCTCCAGCTTTTACTAAAACTGAAATTTCCACTTTCAGATAGTAACATCGTTATGGTTTCGAGCAGGAGTCTTCTATTGTGGAGCACCTGTCTTGGCTAAAGAACTTAGCAAACTCTGCTACGACTTCAATCAAAAAGGTTCCACAAAATTTGAGTTCCACAAAGAGCACTTCTAGAAACTTCCATCCGGAACGTACATAACCATTGTTTACACTTCCCTGCAAATAGGGGAGATTTTTAATAAGCCCACAAAACATTGTACAGCCAGGGGCAAAAAATTGAAGGGAGAAGAAAACGTATACATATACACTCACGCAAGTACGTATTTAGAGCTATTGTTGGTATTATTATTTCTGTGCAGAAACACAGCCAGACGACAATTCTGGCTGGTTATCATGGCAAAAGGGTTCCAATGACAAAAACCTGCTCCAGTTCGAAGCGACGGGTGGCAGTGACACTGCTGATCAGAAAAGTTGATTACAGCTAAAAGTAGAGGTTGACACAATGACATTGTTGATAATGATATGGCTCAGGCATGACTGGTAGACAATAAAATGTGGAGAGAAGAGGAGACGTACAGTTTTGAAAGAGAGGTATGTTTTATGGACTTTACTGGAGATGTGAGAGAGATGGCTTCAAATTTTTTTGTTGTTGTGGGCTCTCAGGAGAATCCTTCTGGAATGTAATTATTGGTTTAAGAAATCCACGTTAATGTTGTTTTGATTAGTTAATTATTTGATTAGATTACGCAAAATTATATGTAAAATATTAAACAGAACTCGGACTAGTTCTACTCTGTCGACATCAGATGTTGAAGAGAATACTTGTTATTAGTTCTGGCCAAGTTGAAGCCACCATTACGAAGTAATAAATGGTTATTCTCTTACCGATAGATTTTGTATTTGTTAGAAATGTGTACGAAATTGTTTTCAGTAATTTTATTAGACTGACAACAAAATTATATAAAATTTAGACAACCATTGAATGTCAATTAGAAATATATTCCATCAATAATTTCACAATCAATTACAAATCATTCTCCTGACACGATCTTCTCTATGTGCATGTAAATGTAGATCTGCACAATTAGACGACCAGTCATCTGACGAAGAGTATATGTCGTATTGAAGCCGCTACTCTTGCATTGACTATTTGAGTACTTCTCTCTAATCAGCTTGCTGCATTTTGCTAACCATACATTGCCTCGCCTCTATCATTTCCATGAAGCATTAGAGATCTATTCGCCAAACGGAGCAGGTTAGTTCAAATGATAATGAATACTTTTGGGATTGAGAGATTTAATAAGGTTGTAAGTTCGAATTTTCATAAGGCAAAAATCTCCTTAAGAGAGATTTCATGCTTTGAATGAACAAGAATTTGCCAAGTACAAGACACAAATTGTAAAGCAAACACAAGACTTAAATACCTCATGATTTTGAAGAAAATTATTATAGTTGAGAGCATTAAAGCGTAGTTATTAAAGGAGCAAGGCAAACGTCTGAACAAGGTGAGTCGCAAAAATGAAAAAAATTTAAAAACTTATAATAATAGAGAGAGGGAAAGTTACATATTGTGTTTCTTTGTTTTTTGGTTGAATGCATTAGTAAAAAGAATAAACAAAGAAAGAGAACAAACAAAGAAGTACAGTTTTGCTGCCTTCGCAACTCTCCAAATTTGCAACTCTTGCACAGGTCCATAAGGATGATGCCTCAAAAAGATATAGGCGGTTTTGCTGGTGTAGGAAGGAGTTTTATGATTCCATCAAACGTTCTCTTAAGATCAATTGCCTTCAAGCTGATAAACAGATTAAGCACTAGAATCCTTAAAACTACAAGTTTCAGTCAATAAGAACGGGGAAGACAACAGTGTGCTTACCCAAATTAGGAAAACTGACCTTACGCAAAAACCCCCGCCACAAATCATAAACATACCTCCAAAAATCCCATCCCATCCAAATACTCATGAAAAAGCAGAAATGAAATAATCATAGAGGTAATTATCTCAAATGAAATAATAAATTTAATAAATAGGAGGCATATACAATTTTAATTTTAGTAAGTGAAAACACGTTCAAACTGTCGTGTAAAGAACAAACAAAAAAGTGAAGTTCTCAGTAAAAAAAAAGAAGTGAAGTTTAATTTTATGATAACAAAAAAAGTAAAATTCTAGTTTTATAGAGAAAATTACTTAAAAAATTTTGAAATTTTGAGACATGTCTCAAGGGTGCCTTTTAGAGGCGTCTTCCCTTTGAAGGTGCAAGACGCTGCAGCTTGCACCTTGTGACTCACAGTCACATGATGAGCCTCGGATGCTCCTTTAATAACACTGTGTTAGAGTTATCACTAATATGAAGAGTTGAATCTAATATTAAAGATTTGAAGTTTGGATTATATTATAAACTTCATTTTATTGGGAAGGACTCACCAATTCCAATAGCTAGCCCTTATAATAGGAATATATTTAGTTCTAAATCCGCCGCCAAATGTGGTTAGGAGTCAAAGATTGAGGACCAATTTTGTGCGTGTGATCTTTGAGACTTAATTGAATGATCCACTCACAAAACCACTAATGAAGACCAATAAAAAAAATTGACTACATTTCCCTTGCACACATTTGAACGTCTTCCGTGTTCAGGCAGAGTAATTTTCAAATGTAAAATAACCAATTACGTAATTAATTAAGGTGATATTGAGATTTTACTCTACAATTAACTCCTACATTTAGAGAGTGAGTACATTTTTAGACGGACAAAAAAGGAAAATTAGGAAGAAGGAAGACTATATGATGGCAAAGTTCACTTTGCTCATGATTCAGAATCTTTAACAAAAAATTAGAAACCGTGCCAATCTACACACTGGTAACATCGTGTTCTTTGTTTCTTGGAAGTTTAACCAAAACAACATGACCGATAGGGTTACAGTAATGTGTTCTTTCCAGAAAATTGGGAAAAATGAAGCAAAATAAACTGAACTTTTGGAGTATGAAACTCTTTAAACGACGTGGTAACAAATAAAATAAACGAGAACGATGCACAACTACACCGGCCCGACATGGCGGGCGCTACCATATATAGACTCATTCATTACAATTGCTTTCAAGCTAAAAATAATATTCAACACGGTTGTTGGTTTCATTCACTCTCAGTCTCTCTACATATACATACCTAATAATGTCACACACAATTAATGCACATAAACTATAGATTCATTATTAACTACACTCTTTAGCTACACACAATCAAAATGAACGATCATACTCCATTAGCACCAACAAAATTCAATCTCCAAAGCGATGATTCGATATTCGCTACAATAAAGCATAGACCAGGACGTCAAGAAAAACGTTCTGGTAAATCTTTAGTGTATGTTCTTGCTGCAATTGTCGTTCTATTTGCAGCAATATTAGTCTTTGCGCTTGTTGTGATGCGCCCTACAAATCCGCGAGCAAGATTAGGACTTGTTGGGTACGAAATCTCGAGCGTGGTAATTCTTCTTCTTCACCCTTTGTTGATATCACTCTTGATGCTGAGATTGCTATCAAGAACAATAATTTTGGCCAGTTCGGTTTTGATAACACTACACTAAAATTCATGTATGGTGGAGTTATGGTTGGTGAAGCAAGGTTGGGCAGGGGAAGTGTTAAGGCAAGAGGTATAGAAAAGGTTAATGTTATGGTGAATGTTCGGTCGGCCAGATTATCGTCGGAGGTTAACAGGAATTTGAGTAGTGATTTGAGTTCTGATCGGATTTTGAAGCTTAGTAGCTATGCAGTGTTGAGAGGCAGGGTGCATTTGATGAAGATTGTGATTAAGAGGACTGCAGTGATGAATTGCACTATGGGTCTTCATGAGACAAGTCGTTTCACTGAGTATTTGCTATGTGCTTAATAAGTCTGCTTACTGCTTAGTTCGGCTTTTTTGCCGTTGGATTTTGGAACAGTAGATCCACATGATCTATAGTTAATTTGTTTCTTGATCTCTACCTTTAATTTGTCCCGTCATTGTTTGTTATGTTTGTTCATATAATTTTGTTATCTGTATGTATACGTATGGAGCATGGGAGTGTGCATATACATATCTTGAGAAAATTCTTGCTGGTCTTACTGGGAGATTATTGCCAACTTCTTGGGTTGCCAACATTTCAACAAATTATAAGTAATTTTTTTTAATTAAATCATCTACATCCAAATATTTGTTCATCCAAATAATTTAGATTTTTTTTATCAGTAAACGTCAATTATATTAATAAGACACGGCCATTAAAACTAGTAGCTAGAGAAAATTTCTTACAAGACAAACACCATAAGATGAGTGGTCTGTCTTATATTTACTACAACTGCAGGCACAGGATCTATCTCACAAGAAAAAAGAATTAAATACAATCAAATATTTGACAAAAAAAATATCGTATCCGGACACCTACATAAATCCATCTCGGAATGCACAAAAGTCCTATGTTTACATTTCATCAAGAAACCACAATAAAGAAAACATTTATATATCAAAGCATCTAAAGGAATTGGCATTTGTTGGCCGATGATAAGACGGTTTCTTTGTTTCCAAACCTCCCACAAAAGTTGCTGCCAGAGAAGAGTCAAAAACTCCTGCTGTAATTTCTAGAAATTAAACCAGCCCGCTACTGGAAAAAAGTGTTGCTGAACCTGGCATTACAGAGGAAATGCCAAACAAACAGAGAACTCTCTTCCAAATAGAGAATGAATTATCACAAAACATGAAAAGATGGTCTAGATTTTCTGGTTTAATGCAAAAAACACAACTGACCTGATCTGGTGGCAACACATTTTGGCAAACCAAGAATTCTTTAGTTGGCAGCCCTCAACGCAACAGCAACCACATAAAAAATTTAATCCGAGGTGCTGCAGAAGGGCTACAGTTGAGTCAAAAAGGGCACTGCAGGTGTGGTTCAATCAAACTTTGACCATAGACCAATAGAACTTTAAGCTTTGAAAAAAGAATTCACAGTGAAAAATTTGTTGGACAAAGACCAATAGAATTGGTCAGTTCCATAGCAGGAAAAAGTCCGATTCCGATTTAGCTACAGTTGAGTCAAAAAATTTAATCCGAGGTACTGCAGAATTTTTAGTGTATAGTTAATGGAGAGAGATATTAAAATAAAGAGTAAAATAGATTAGTTATATTTAATTAGTCAAATTCATTTTTTATTTTATTTTTTGAGATAAAGAATGAAATAAAGAGAGGATTAGAGAAGAAATTTAGTAAATCCTCTTTATTATGAAGAAAATGGTTAATATAAGGAGAGTATTAGAGATGTTTTAACTACGAAATCTGCATCATTTAATACTAGCAGCTAATCAACCCTATTTATGTTTATACAAATACAAAGCAACGTTAAGACAAGTTGTAGTTTTTTTTGATAAGTAGACAAATAGGGACAGAGCCAGAAACTCTTAGACGTGGGACGGCAGCGCAGCGGCAAGGAGGTGTAGCGGACGACGGAGGCAAGAGGTCGAATTGTCGAACTCGAAGTTTGGAATTGCAGAACGAAGAAAGCAAAACGACGACATTGCAGTCTTGCAGAGCCAGAGAGAAAGAAGAGGGGACGGGGGGAAGATGACCTAGGGTTGGGTGGGCCAAAGGTAGGGGATATAAGGGTTCTTTTGACGGCGGTGGGGGCGGCCGCCCACACCCGGCCCCAGCTGCCTCCGTCCCTAAGACAAGTACGTAGTGGATTCCATGAATGAATGACTTTTTATTTGATCATAACAAAAAAAAATAGATTTTTGGACGTGATATTTTCGTTTCGACATGCATTCAGATTAAATTTTGCTAGTGGACTTATGAAAAAGAGGATAATATCCTTATTCAGATTTGCACAAATAAACAAAATGTAGTCTAGTGGCACGTTGATTTTGGTTTTGAGAGAGTATTAATTATTAAATGAGAAGAATTTTGAAAATTAAAAAAAAGATACTTGAAAGGGTCAGAATTTAAAGATCAGATAAGACACTTATTAAAAGAAAAAATATATATTAATACTCCAATATTAAAATAATAGGAGTTTTGAATTATTAAAGAAATTGATCACAAATGTGTAAACCAAATGTGGCTTGTTATTAATACTCCAATCACTGATAAAAAAAAAAAAGATACTCCAATCATTCTCTTCGGTCACTTTTAGTTCCTCAATTAAATGCGATTAACTGTGAGTTTCTGAACTATATAGCATTGGAGAATTAACAATGAGCAATATTTAGTTCAAAGGAGGCAGAATTGAGCAAATATAATAGTTAGAGGATTAAAAAAATTGCAATTAGCTTACAAAATCACGGTTTTTATTTTTATATGTATTAAGCCAAAAAGAATACATAATACATATGTATTAGCAAATTATGTAAAGTGATAATTATGTCATACACCATAAAAATTTTACAAAATTTGCTCTTTCGTACTAGATATATTTATTACAAATACACATTACAATATTTCGTCTGTACAATTGTAATTTTCAAATTCACGGATATAAATTTTTAATTAATAGACTCTTATATATATTTGTTTATATGTTATTTATATATATTTATATGTTGTTTATAAATAAAATTCAATCAATTTTGATCAATATATAAACATGAAACAACGTATGAACAACATATAAATAAAATATAAGCAGATTTAAATAAATATAAACAACATATAAACAATTTCGTCTATTTGTAATTTTTATTTATTGAATCATATACTTTAAATTACGAATGGTATAAGTTAAAATTTTGAAATTACATTTCATTATTCGGTAAATTCTTATTCAACACCCGAAATCATGTAAGGCAAATAAAGAGGCAAAGGAAAGATATTACTTGGACTTGTCAACCCAATTTGGACGGACTTGAATTGGTGAAGACAGCAGCTTCAAACCGAACCAGCGTCATTAGACGCTTTTAGTTTTTAATGGACTAGAGTCAATATTTGGCCTCTAATTCTGAAGCGTTTGCTATTTTTCTCAGTTATCTCCAAAACTTTAGAGGAAATTACACGGGGATGAGCCAAAAAAAATCAAAAAATTTGAACAATGGGACCCAAAATATAAATTATAGGTCAAATTTTTATATCTGCAGGCACACATAAGTTTTAATATTTTGCACCTTCAGTTCTTCAACTTAACTGATACATATATATAGGGACGGAGCCAAAATTTTAAAAAAGGGGGTGCTAATTTTACTCAGCCAGAACTACAGTGGCGGTGGTGGTGGATCGACGTCGTTTAGGCGAGAAGAGAAGAGAAAATGAGAGTGAAGAGAGGAGAAGAAGAGAAGGTTTGGAGAAAATGAAATGATGAACCCATTGTTTATTTAATTGACCAGGATAAAATGAGGCCTTTTTGTCTTGATCAGTTAATTTTTTTTTGAAATGTATGACAAAATGGAAAAATTAAATCTTAGGATAAAACAATGCCATTTCGTTCTAGGGTTAAAAATAAAAAAAAAAAGCCAGGATAGAAAACCGCCATTGATGAACCCAATATATACTAAGTTCATCTATACAAATAGGACGGAACCGCCAGAAAGAGACTCCTATAGCCCTTAATAGCGTCGTCCCTGCATATATATGTGTTTTTATCTTTCAAGATTTTTACATTATTATAATACTTTTTCAAACACATTACACGTAAAAACAACTTTTACAGTACTTTTATTGATAGAGAAAACAAAAAAAAATATTTATATAAAAAGACAAAGTGATGTAGTTATCACTCTCCCATAATTAAGGAGATGAATAAGAATAATTTTTGCTATATATATATTATTAAAAATAATTTTTAATGATAAAAAATACAAATAATATTGACTTAGATATTGATATATTATTTCAGATATTATTATATTATTATAAAACTACATAGTAATATTGCACTTATATTCTGTTATTATTACATATATATTATTAAAATAATTTTTAATGATAAAAATTTAAAAATACAAATAATATTGACTTAGTTATTGGCATATTATTTCAACTATTATTAGATTATTATCAATCTACATGGTAATAATACACTTATATTTTGTTACTATTACATATATATTATTAAAAATAATTTTTAATGATAAAAAATTAAAGATACAACTAATATTGACTGGATATTGGCATATTATTGTTATATTATTATCAAACTATATGGTAATAATACACTTATATTTTGTTATTATTACAAATATATTTTAAAAATAATTTTTAATAATAAAAAATTTAAAATACAACTAATATTGACTAGATATTAGCATATTGGAAATAACCTAGTCTAGGAGAAATGAATGAATTCAAATTAGGTGCCGTTTGGTTTACTCATTTTGGGTGGGAATGGAAAATGGAAATCAAAATTCGATTCCCATTATTTGTGTTTAATTCACTAAAAATTCATTCTCATTTCCACTATACTATAAAATTGAATTACCTCTTTGTCTTATAATCTGACTAATAGGGTCTATAATCAATTTTAAGAATGTATATTTTTGTCATATCTTTTATTTTCTTTCATCTTTGACATCTATAGAGATCGAAATGAATTATTTTTAAAAATAATTATTAACAAAGAATTTAATTAATTTAATTTTTATTTTATAATTTTTATGTAATTAATAATTATTATTATATAATTATTAATTAATAATAATAATTTTTATTATATAATTTTTATGTAATTTAATTATTATTATTTATATAATTATTATTAATTTTTATTTTATAATTTTTATGTAATTAATAATAATTAATACATAATTAATTTTTATTAATTTTAATTATATAATTATTATAGAATAGTTATTTTATATAATTGTTGTTAATTTAATTAATTTAATATATATATATATATATTATATGTAAAATGTTATTATTGATTCCAATTCCAGAAATAAAACTAAACAAATAATTATAGGAATCAAATTTCGATTCTATATTAAACCAAACAGTTACGACAATACTCAATTTGATTCTGCTTTCTGTCATTTTGATCCCTTATATAATCGATTCTAATTCTGATTCTAACGCATTTTTTAACCAAACACTCCCTTAGATCATGAATGAGATAAGAAAATTTGAAGGAAAAAAAAAAAGAAACAAATCAGTAGGCTACGGTGGTGGCGAAATTTGAGGAAAGGAAATATAGCCTGCTATAGAGTCATTGTCTACGAGTGAAATTAGTTTCAAAAGATGTTCATACGAGCAAGTAGTAGTTTGCCCGAAAATGCAATACTTTAAAAACCTGTCTGTGGCTGCAATATGTTATAAAAAGTGACTGTGTGGTGTAATTTCGCCTTGACTGTGTCCATAAGTGTGGGTCTTACATATATGTTATTTATATTTTATTTTTTATTATAATTTCTTTACGATATTTATTGTGTGCTATTTTATTCTATTTATTTTTTTGCTTTAGTTTTATTTTAATTTAAAAAATACATGGTATATGTAAAACATGAAACTAAATGCTTTATTTAGACATCCGAGACCCACAAATTTTAGTTTTTATTCTATTGCTATTTGGTTTTCTATTGTTTTTTCTTTATTTTACTAAATATATTGATTATGTTTTTTATGGTTTAGTTTTTTTTCAATTTTTTTCAACTAAAAAAAGCATGCTATGTGTAAAAAAAATGAAACCAAACAAGTGATAGTTATTTGAAAAAAACGAACTCAAAAAAATATAAATAAAAAAAATAATGTTTTATTTTTTGTTGGTTCTGTTTTTGTTGTAATTTTGTTTTCGACCAAAAAAATATGCCACATGTAAAAAAAAAAAGACAAGTGAGAGTTCTTTTTTTTTTAAAAAAAAGAAACAAACTCAAAAAATATAATGAAATAGAATAAAACAAATATAAAGAACATATAAACAATTTTTAAAGGAGGAAAAAAACAAAAAATTCAAAACAAAATATTGGAAAAAAAATTTATAATTTAAAAAAAAAAAGAGTAACGTGTGTGTAATTTAATTTCTGAACCCTATAGCTGTAAGTTCGATTTTTTCCCTGTAAAAATGTAAGTAGCCCAAAACTTTTCCACACAAACAATTGTCCACGCTTTAGTTAAACAATCATAATGAAAATTACACTCGAAATATAGATTTTGAAATTTAATTTCAAGTCCAAAAAGTCGTGCATAAATTGATCTTTATTGGTCAATGCGATTTTTTTTTACATTAAAAAAGAGAGGTGGGGCGACCGGTATATGGCGTATTTCTGCTGGGTGTGACAATGCAGGCTTAAACCAGAAAGTATCCTCCCCGCTACGGAATGTTCTCGAGTGCCATAACTGACACCCGGCAACGGACTTAGGCCCTTGCACGAGTGAGGTCACCGAGCACCACACCGAGGATAAACAAACTGAGCATGAACAACATAGCACTAGTACAACACGGACCCGAAAAGCAACCGAGGCTACCCAAAATTATACCGCTCTCTCAGAGTCTCGAACCCATACCGCATATTGAAGTCAGCATGCCTCAACAACTCGATCATCCCTCATGGGTAATGCGATTTTGTTTTAGTTGTTTGAGATGCAACAAATGTAGTGTGTGTTCTAATGCTCTACAGGGTAATTGGAACTAATCTAGAAGAAGATAAATTGCAACCAATAACAAGATGGGACTGAATTGGCATCGTCATTCGGCAATTTTTGTCTCAATATTGTCAAAAGAAGTAGGTTAATAGCTATGTTTAATTGAGAAAATAATTTTTTATTTTTTATTTTCTGTTTTTTATTTTCTGTTTTTTTATTTTTTAAAATATAATGAAAAATAATAGAGAATTGTGATTATTAATGAAAAAGATTTCTGTTTTCCAAAATATTTTGGAAAATTTCCACTAAACAGGCCCAACTTTCCAACAGAAAATTCAAACTTCCACAAATCGCAATCATACACTCTTGACTTCCAACATCACTACACCTTTTCTTTTCTTTTCTTTTTTTTTTTTGCCAGAAAGAAACCTGTTTTATTCATCATAAGAAGTCATATCCTCCTGGAGCCACCTTTGAATATGGCTAGGAGGATTACACGCCAAATCATTACGCCAATGGCCATGTTTGACAATCTTTGCAAAAGCATCAGCAACTCTATTAGAGTGCCTACATATCCAATTGAAATCACAAAATGGTATTTTACTACACTGGGATCTGATGAACTGAAGTGTTGCGGCGGCATCCCATCTTG
>CAODLS010146467.1:0-12314 GCA_948243855.1 Flueggea neowawraea | reverse complement strand
GTCGAACCTAAAGTTTTATTCTCAAAAATATCGAACTTTCGATTCGATCCTTACCCGATGTTTCTAATCACCCACATTGCTCCTAAACATGTTCATAAACATTAATCAATCATCAATTCCATCAAACAAACTCCAAATTTCTCCAAAAATCATAAAATCGAACCTAACCCTAGCCAACACAATAAATCATCAAATCTGTAGATTCAAGGCTTGAAACATGTTCCTTTAACCTCAATGAACTCTAATATAACAACCCTTAGTATCCATTAACTCAGAATCATCTAAAAATCCGAACCTTAGACCCATTTAGTCAAAACAAATTTGATGGATTCATGCATGAAAGAGATGTTAAATCCAAGAAAGAGTTGTAATCTTACCTCTTAAACTGGTTATGGATGACGGACGAACCAAGCCCTGAAGTCCTGGACGATTTGAGAGAGTTTTGAGTGAGTTAAGAGTGTAGAAAATGAGGAAATCGGGTTTGTTTGACGCTTTAAAGGCGTCTGAACACATCTCATGTATGTCAATCTATGTCTCATGTATGTTAGAGTACCCTGGCATACGTGTATGGACATCTCACGTACGTTATCGGGGCTCAAAATCAATTCTGGACACACCAGGTATGACCTCACGTACATCACTATTCATCTCACGTACGTGAATCATCATGGAAACCCAGCACACGTACGTCAATCGTTGAAAACACGTATTCTGCAAAAACAGTGCCTAACGTACGTTAGCCTGAAGCTTACATATGTTAGAGTTCTATAACGTGTGTTATCACTGTACCTGCGTGCATTATAAGTCTTATTTCTCTTTTCTTGACCTCCCTTATTACCGAACTCATTCTGGATCATTTATAACACTTAACAACATCCAAGCTAACATGATTACATCATTCACCATCCATTGGTATTCCCAAAAGTCCTCCATATCATATTCGAAAACTATTGGGATCATAATTGGAAAGTACAAGATCTTACACTAATTCTTTAGATTTTAGCAAGTCTCACTTAAACTCAAGTTCTCAATCTTCATTTTTACCTCTTAGTGGTTCCCTCTCTTCACCTGTAAAATCCCTTCAAGGTGATCTAAGGCGTTTTTAACTTAGTTTATTATTTTCATTCTTGTAACTACCTCTTTTTTTTGTTTACAGGAATGGATGGCGGTGTTAAAAAATTGCCTTTTGCTGATGCGGTAGAGAGGAAACGCAAAGGAAGAGAGCTTGAGTTGAATCCCTTAAAAAAGATTGCAAAGGCTGGAGGTACATCCTTGTAACTCCCGCTTCTGCCAAAGGAAAGGTCTAATACTTCTCATCCTTCCAATTTATCACATTCTTTAGGGACTTCACCGGGTACATCGCTGCAAGTGGTCGATGTTGAGATTAGGTCTAAGACCAATTAGGATGGACCTTTGAAGGCTTCTACTCGAGCTTTCTTTCATGGTGAGAGCATACTTCCAAAGTCGAGCCAGGCTAACAAGGACCTATTGTTATAAAAGAGGCCATCAAAGAGAGCTTTACCTAGTGAAAGGGATCATCAGATCTTGTCCCCTACTTTGTCCTATCCCATTAGGGAGGGAAAATGACTTGTGGTTGACCTAGGTTCCATCGACTAATATATGGAACGATTTTGCCTCAGGATGAAAAGGAGTACTTTCAAGATATCGTTGAAAATATGGACACATGTGAGAGAGATATGGTGAAGGTATAAACCTTTCGTATGTTTTCATTTTTTCTTAGTTACTCCATGTTAATTGTTTAATTTTTTGAAGAATGTTCAACATTTTTGTGTAACCTCTGCCATGATGAGAAATGTCATTCATTGCTTATCAAAAGAGGAAAAGTTTAGCGAGAGCTCAATCTCTAATAACGATCAGCTTAGACGAGACTATGATGCTCTTCTTAAAGAGAAAGAGGAGCTCAAGCTTGCGAGAGAGAAACTTTAGCAGTCTTATGATGCTTTAAATGAGGAGAAAGAAAAGCTTCAACAAGACTGCGATCGACTTTTCCAAGAGCGTAATATGCTGAGGGATTCGTCTAACTTCCATCAGAAGGAAAGGGACGACTTTCTAGAAAAAATACCACTTGCTCAATGAAGTTTGATGCACTTATTGAGGAACACAAATAGCTCATTGAAGGAGGAAACCAAGAGCTCGAGGTGTTGAAGAAAGAGCATGAGATTGAAATGAGGAAGCCCACGAGATGGAGAAGACCTCTTTGGTGGAGAAGGTTGTGCATGATTATCGCCAATCTGAAATGTGTTATGACCTCAAGGCGAGATATGGGGTTGGCTTCATTAAGATAGACTTTTATAAAGCTCGTCACTTGCTATTAAGTCTTAAGTGGGAGTCGTTCCTAGAGTTGTTTTACACTAAAGAGATAAAAAATGCCCTTCCTCCAAACTGGCGTGATCTAGGATATGCTTCTAATGATGCTGATCCCGATGCTCATCTCTTCTCTTGTTTGCATGACGATCTCCAAAACCTCAAAGGTCCATGGGCCTTCTTTGGTAAACATGGGCGACCTCAACATGAGGATGATGATGGTGGTGATGGGAGAATTGAGGCACTACATGGTTTAGAAGAAGAGATGGCGTAGGAATTGCCAGATGAGGACATAACTCTTGATGATGTCGCTCATGCCCCTGCAGATGTTTAGTCATATTCATTTTGTTTATATATATATATATATATATAATATTTTACAGCATTGTACTGACTGCTCCCCAATCACTTAATTGAGGATTTTCTTAAGTTAAGTGATTTCTTGGAGATTTTATTAATAATATGCCATTGATGATTGTTCCTCTTCTAATGGCTTCTAATGGATCACCTTCAACGTGTTTTGCTAGCAACGTTAACTCATGATAAGTCCTTCTGAATAAAGATTTCCATTTGCCGTATTATTCAATTATGTCATGACAAGTCCCGTTTTCTACAGGAATTTCTACTTGCCGAACTTTTTTCGGTTACTGCGTGCATTCATGACAAGCCCCTTTAAGGATTTATACTTGTGATATGTACGACTTCTTATGGCCTCTTAGTTTGTATGCTTTTGTGATGAGTCCTTGCTTTCACTGCAAGGTTTTCTACTCAATATCTGCATTTTGTAAACTCTGCTTTTTGGTTTGCATGCTTTTGTGATGAGTCCTCGCTTTTGCTGCAAGGTTTTCTACTCATCATATGCATTTTGCAACTCTGCCTTTTGGTTTACATGCTTTTGTGATGAGTCATCGCTTTTGCTGTAAGGTTTTCTACTCTTCATCTGCATTTTGTAAACGTTGCTTTGAGCGGCAATGGATCCTATATCTTTATAATTTTCTAGATATAGGTTTTATTCTTCCACTCCTTAATTAATTTTATTGACGTCGTCTGTTGTTGGCATTGTCCTTTTTCCACCGAGTTCATTAATCAAATTGCATAATGCAAATGATATGCATGTGAGATGATGGATATGCAACAAAATAAATGTAATGCTTAATGTAATGTAAATGATGGATAAAGGGAATATGCCAGAATTATAATGGTTCAGCCTTGAGGCCTACGTCCACTCCTCAAATAACTTGTTTGAGATTTTTCTTTATTTCTTCTTATGTACACGTGATACAAGGCATTTTATGTTGTTTCACAATCCAGGAGGGAAGTATAACTTTAGGTAGTTCGTGTTCCATGTCTTTTGAACCTTTTTACCCTCCAAAGTCTCCAGTTTGCATGTGTTTGGCGTAATCATCCTGATCCTATAAAGACCTTCCCAGTTAGCTCTGAGCTTTCTTTCATCTTTTAATGCATTGGTGATGGCCGACTTTCTAAGTACTAGATCTCCAATGTCCATCGGTCTACTCTTTACTCGAGAGTTGTAGTATCGTGCTACCCTTTGTTAATACGCTTCTAGTCTCATGCATGCATGTTCTTTTTTTTTCATCGATGAGATCTAGATTTTCTCTTAAAGCTTTTTGGTTCACCTGCTCATCAAACCTCTTAACCCGTGGGGATTCAACTCCGATTTCTACTGGGATTAAGGCTTCTATTTCGTATACCAAGTTGAATGGTGTTTCTCTGGTGGATACTCGACTAGTTGTCCTATATGCCCACAAGATGGTTGGCAATTGCTTAACCCATACCCCATTTTCCTTATCAAGCCTTGTCTTCAATCCGTGAAGAATTGTTTTGTTTGTACTTTCTGCTTGCACATTAGACTGTGGATATGATACAGAGGCCAAACTTAATCGAATATGCAATCCTTTACAAAAATCTCTGAAAAAGTCACAGTCGAATTACTTTCCATGATCTGTTACTATAGTACGAGGAAGACCAAACCTACAAATGATATTATGCCATACCATACTTTCTATCTTTTTTTATGTGATGGTTGCTAAGGGCTCTGCCTCAACCCATTTTGTGAATAATGAGTTGCCACTAAGAAAAATTTTCTACCTGTTGTTGCCTAAGGGAAAGGTCCTAGGATGTACAATTCCTATTTTGCAAAAGGGATGGGTTTGAGTACACTTTGCAACATTGACACTAGATCATTCGTCATTGAAGCATGACACTGACAATTATCACATGTTCTCACCTTATGAATTGCATCTTCCTTTATGGTGGGCCAATAGAAACCTGCTCCTAAGATCTTAGAAGCCAAGGCTCTTGTCCTTATGTGTTCTCCATAAATTCCTTTGTGGGTCTCTCTAATGGCGTAATCTACTTCCTCTGATCCTAAACATTTCAATAGTGGCATAGAAAATGCCTTTTTATATAAGATGTCATTAACGAGGACAAATCTCGCTCCACGTACCCTTATCTTTTTTGCTTCCTTCGCATCTTGAGGCAACTCTCCATTCTGCAGATATTTTTTAATAGGAGTTCTCCAGTCCTTTATCTCCTCTCCGATAATTAGTACTTCTTTTTCTTTAATGGAAGGCCTTTCAAGCACTTTCACCTTCACCATTCTTGCCTTTATTTCTCTTGATGAATCAAGTTTTGACAAAGCATCGGTGTGGTTGTTTAAATATTTGTTGATCTGAATCAACTGAAAGCTTTCAAATGTCTTTGCTAATGCCTGAAATTGTTTCAAGTATTGAGCCATGATCGCTTCCCCAGCTTCATATTCTCCCTGGTACTGCTACACCACCAATTGAGAGTCACTATGAGCAATCAACTTCTTTGCCTGCATTTCTTTTTCCAGTTTCATTCCTGCGATTAACGCTTCATATTCAACAATATTATTCGAGCTTTGAAACGAAAATCTTAAGGAATACTTGATCACATTCTCGAAGAGAGAGATCAATACAACTCCTGCACCACTTCCAAATGTGTTCGATGCTCCATCAAAAAATAACTTTCATTCATCTAGATTTTTTGATTTTGATTCTTGGAGAATATGAGTACATTCCACTATGAAGTTTGCTAAGGCTTGCCCCTTAATCGCTTGGCGTGGTTTAAAATGAATGTCAAACTCTCCCAACTCTACTGCCCACTTAGTGAGTCGCCCCGAGCACTCAGGTTTTTGCAGGATTTGTCTAAGTGGTTGATCAGTAAGTACTGTAATGGAGTGAGCTTGAAAATATGATCTTATCTTTCTTGCTGTCATGACCAACGCTAATGCAATTTTTTAGCATGGGAATACCTTGACTCTGCCCCCTGGAGTACCTTAGTCACATAATAGATGGGTTTATCAACCTCGACTTATTTCCTAAGTAGTACTGCTCTTAAAGTTGTTTCTCTAACTCTTAAGTACATATACAATGGTTTTCCTTCCTTTGGCCTAGTCAATAAGGGAATTTCTTTTAAGTAGTTCTTCGAGTTCTGGAATGCCTCATCGCATTCCTCCGCCCACTCAAATCTTTTTCTACCCCTTAAGGTTTTAAAGAATGGAAGACTTCGTTTTGCCAATTTCGAAAGAAAACGATTCAAAGCTGCAAGCTTTCCCGTCAACTTTTGTACTTCTTTTACCGATGTAGGCGACTCCATCTTCACGATTGCTTGTATTTTTTTCAGGGTTTTCCTTAATTCCATGTTGGGTTATCATAAATCCAAGGAAATTTCCCGCACTAATGCCAAATGAGCATTTACTCGAGTTCAACCTCATGTTATAACCTCTCATTACATCGAAGACCCTTTTTAACTTTTCAACGTGGGACTCTTCTTCCCTGCTTTTTACAATCATGTCATCAACATATGCTTCCATGGAATTTCTTAGTAAGTCTTTGAAGACTTTGTTCACCATTCTTTGATACGTTTGCCAACCAGTCTGGGTAGAACACTTATCATATGAAGCCTACACTAAAGAGTTTATCTACTTCCTCTTTTGCAGCTTTTTGTTTTTCCCCACCATTATTCCTTTTCTTTTGTTTTACTGGCAACACCTTAGGATCCATATTGAGATTGTGCGAGATCAACTTAGGATTCATAGCCGACATGTCAGCTAGGCTCCATGCGAATATGTCAACATTTTTCCTTAGACACTAAGTAATCTCTTCATTCACACCTTTTGGAAGTTGACTTCCTACATACACCAATTTCTCATTATCAGCCTTGTCTAGCTTTACGGCTACCAATTCTTCAACAGGTTTGGGTTTAGGCATCTCCTGTTGCCCCTTTATGGATAAGGGTTCCAGCCCTACCGGGTTCAGCTCCTTGAGCAACTTTGGCTTCAATTTGTGTGAATGTTCGTTAATTGACAAGGTTTCATATATCCCCTTATTTTTTTCTTTCAATGACGTTACATAGCATGCTCACGCTTTCTTCTGATTGCCACGAACCTCTCATACTCCCTTTGGCGTTGGAAACTTCATCAACAAGTAAGCCGAAGATACCACCACCCACATATCATTTAATAAAGGTCTTCCCAAGATTATGTTGTAAGCCGAAGAGGTTGACTTTACAACCATGTAGGTTTCCATTCATGTAACCACATGTGGTTCACTTCCCAAAGTTGTTGCCAATTGAACTGAGCCTACCATCGACACTGCTTCTCCTGTAAAACTGTAGAGTGAAGTGGTTACTGCTTTCAACCTATCGGGAGTGACGTTCATATTTTGAAAACAGTTCCAATAAATCAAATTTACTGAGCTTCCACTATCCACAAAGATTCTCTCCACAGGATACTTTGCTACGACCACTGAAATTACCATAGGGTCATCATAGGGTGCCTTGATGTCCCCCTGATCTGTCGAAGTGAATGTGATTGGGGTCTCATCCTTGTCTTTATTTATCACTGAATTCACTTGGAAGGCTTATCGTGCATAAGCCTTCCTGAAACATGAGGTACTTCCTTCCATCGTTTCTACTCCAGAGATTGAATTGATGGCTGGTTGAGCAGGTTCGTTATCCATCAAGGGAGTTATTTGTTCATTCCTTCTTCCTTCATTTTGAGGCCTTCCATTACACTCCCTTTTCTCTACGTCTATCGTCGTGCCCTCGCTCATCACGACGATCATCATACTGATGACGATCATCATACCTTCGGTTGACATATCCTCTTCCCTTTCTAAAGTAGTTATTTTTTTTATTCCTCCAAGTTTGAAACCTTTCAATCTTTCCTTCTCTGATTAAGGCTTCAATTTGATTCATAAGATCATGACATTTCTCCATCGAGTGACCGTAGGTATCATGTAGTCTGCAGTGTGCCTCTACATCTCTCTCTATGGTTTTGTCAGTTCTTTGGGGAAAGCGGATGAGTTCAAAGTCTTGAATGGTTGCTAAGATAGATGCTCTCGACTCATTAAGGAGGGTGAAATTCTTAAATTTCGGCCTTGTGGATCCCTTGAAATCACTCCCCCTTTTCTTCTTCCTAGAAGGCTTCTCCTGAGCCTCTTGCTCCTTTTGCTTGTGCTCATTCTCATCCTTGGAGCTTACTATTTTCATCATCTTCGCTTAGGTAACATACTTGTTTGCCATCACAAATAGGTCAGCCAAAGTCTTTGACTGATCAAGTGATAGTGACTCTTGCAATTGTGTTGACAGTGTCCCCTGCAACATGGCTGTCACTGCCACTTCTGGTTGCAATTCATGGATTTTCAAAGTTGCATTTCTAAATCTGTTGATATACTGACGGATGGACTCCTTCTCTCATTGTTTCACACTTAACAAATTTGTTGGGTCTTTCTTCCTCTTGCTATTGATTATGAAGGTATTGATAAACTCATTCTTCAGTTGACCAAAGCATGAGATGGAAGGTTCCTCAAGCCCGTTGAACCAATCACGAGCAACATCCTTCAATGTAATTGGGAATGGTCGACACATGATTGCATCCTTCCATCCATGCAGGAGCATGATCGCCTTATAATTTTGGACATGCTTATAAGGGTCTTCCTCCCCAGTAAAATGAGAGAGTTGAGGCATCTTAAATTTGGATGAGAGTGGCTTCTCCATAATCTCCTTTGAGAAAGGGATCTTTACATCTTGCCCCTCCTCTGCCTTGGGTACAAGCTTCTTTTGTGCCAAGATCTTTTCTATGATCTTTTTCATAGCGCCTACATCCTTAGTAATGAACACCGAATGATCATCCGGCTCTATCTTCTCTATTTGTGCTTTTGGGGCCTCTTTGCATGTGCTTTCGACCATCTCGTGGAATCTCTCCTTCCTTATTTAGTGGTGATTCCTCCCTTCTTCTCTTGGTGGTGCTTTAAATTGTTCATTTGGAAATCGCATCTCCCCTTCTGCCACATGACGAGGAAGGGGTTCACGGGGGTGATTCTCCATTGGTGTGTTTGCCCTCTCACTTGCTTTGTAAGTGTTCACACCTTGAGAAAGAGTCACTTGGGGAGCAACAGCTTTGAGAGTCGACACTAGCTCTTGGATCATCCTCCTATTCTCCTGATTGTCAAGCTTCAAGGCCTCAAATTCCTCAAACGGGACTGTGGCAGCTGCCGCCCTTGATGTACCTGCACCTCGATGGTTTAAAGGACTTTGAACATCTTGACCTTCATCTTCACGGTGACCGGCCACCTGCGATCTTGTTTGCACTCCCATTATTGCGATTGGTTGATGAAGATGAATAAATGGAGAACACGACTTTTTGTTCGTTTTCCCATAGACAGCGCCAATTGTTGTTGCCTAAGAACAACAATGAAGTCGAACGATCTTCAAGTCTTCTCATCAATCTGCAAATTAAATAAGGTCATAGGTCGAGGATTGATCCTCCGATTGCACTTTAATGCCTAAGTCAGCAATTTGGCAGAGTTTTAGTATTTTTGTTGGCAGCGAAAATGTACCTTTCTTTGATGTGGGTGAATGTTATTTATAGAGTGAGTAATAGACTTGATTAGATGTGGGAGGATCTCCTTTTCAAATTTGAACGTCATAACATCAGGTTTAACAAATCTCCTTAAGACCTGTTCTCTTTCTGTTTTAAGTGGCACATAACAAACGTGCTTATTTGAAGAAGTCTTTGGGAAAATGGACCTTTCCATGTGGGCTTGACTTATTTCTCTAGATCAGATCTTAGGCAGACTTTGTTGCACTAATGGGCTTGATGGGTCTTTGGCTCATGTCACGACAACATCTTAATTTAATCCAGATTTCCTGTGATTGCCTTCCCAATTTTCCTTCTGATTTGCAATTCTTTCTACAATTCGTTTTTTATTTTTTTTTCTTCCTTTACCCATAGATTTGATCTCATTGGATCCTTTTTGATTCATTTCCATCAATTACTCTCTATAGTCAAAGCCAAGACCACTATTATATTTATCCCTATTTTTGTCAAAACTGCTTCCTTCCTCTCATTATTTCATGCCTTTCATTCTCTATAAAAAAAATTTCGTCACTCATTTGTAGGTTTATAGAGGTGGCAGTCCTATATTGGTAATTGGTTCCCCTAAATAGAAGAATTGAGAGTGGTGTTTTGTGTAGCCCAAATCCAACTGAAATTAGGATATATAGACCCATTCAGAATTTCAACAAAATACTTAGATAGAAGAATTGGTGGGTGCCTATTGCAAGTTCACGGAGGTGGAGGCTGGAGATAAACAGAAGAAATCCCATTCTAAAAAATAGAGAATGGTATTTTGTTAAGCCTTAAAGCCAACCAGATAAAGCTTTAATAAAATACCATTCGGAATTTTCACACAAATCAGGGCTAGAGGAGTTGGTGGTGTGTGCAGATATTTTCTTGGTGGTGTGATGCATGTTAAATTTACATATTAATTCAAGCATTAATTGATAGCATTTGGGCCCTAAGTGTGCTTAATTATCCATAAATTTATACTCTTTTCGTTTTTTGTGTAGGGTGAATGAAAATACATAAAATGTAGATGAAATGTGATGGAAAATGCATGAAAAAAGAGTTCTCAAAAAGAGCCTAAGCGATCAGGAGAAACAGAGGAAAATTTACTCAAAAAGAGCCTACGGTCACAGCCGTGATGAGAGGGTGTGATCAACAACTAAACTGCCAATGGACCATAAGTGAATCACGATCACGATTATGGCCATTATCATGACCGTGACCCCATCACGGCCACCAATCATCGCGAGTGATGGGAGGGTGTGATCCAGTCACACCTTAGAGTCATAGCCATGATGTGAGGGTGTGATCCAATCACACCCTAGAGTCACTGTCGTGATGGTGACCATGAGGCCCTTCAGAGTTAGACAAAAATGTGATGAAAAGAAAAAAATCAAGTGGGGACCAAGACACATGTCAAAGGCAATTTTGGGAGAATTTTCCTAGGGTTTGAAGAAGACCAAGAAGGGTATAAATACACCTATCTCACTTCATTTTGGGAATCCTTGAATATTTTTAGGACATCCACACTCACTAACAAAGCTTGAAGAGAGAGAAAGAGGATTAAAGAAGAGGAATAAATGGGGGTTCCTTGAAGAGACCTATGGTCTTGGAAAGGAAACCCAACCCCTACCTTTTATTTTCTTATTTCTCATTTCATTTTTGGTGTTGTGGTTTTCTTTTAAGGTTAGTGTTTGTTTTTCTTATTTTCTTTCAAGAATGGTAGTCTAGGTATTGTGTTTGGATTTTGAGTTGTAAGCTTTGATGGATTTTTGCTATATTAATGAATGTGCATTTATTTTGTGCCTTATTGTCTATATTAAGAGTTTCTTTTGAATGTGCCTTATTTTCCATATTTAAAGAGTGTCTTGGATTTGATTTTATGACTTGTTATGGATGGAATGATGTTGTGTTTGACTACTACAATGTCGTTTGTGACAAGTCCAAGTGATGAATCAAGAGATGAAGCTTGGGTTAGGTCTAAAAGCATGAAATTTGTTGTGTGCTAGAGTAGAGATACTTAGTGCCTACAAGGTATTCGATGAAATTCTTCAATGTACCTAATAGGAAGCGTAGGTATCACTTGAGTGACCTCGAGAGAGGCCTTAGGTTAGTCTTATAAAGAGAACACTCAATCCTAAAAAAAAACATTTCTTTGATATAGTAAAAAAGGGTTCTTTGCTTGCTTCTTAATGATCCAAATGCTTTTATTTAGTTTGCTATTTCATTTTAGGTTTTACAAATCATACCTTTTACAACTCAAAATTTCGGTTTTTATCATTTTCTTTTCATTTTCAATCATTAACTAATACACGTTCCATATGGATTCGACACCCGAGGAGTACTCCAAGGGTTTTATTACTACGATAATCCTTGTGCACTTGCAAGATATTATTAGATCATGGGTGATCAATATTAAGTTTCTTTTATGTTTTGATGATGTGCAAAATATTTGACTTAGAGTTAAACACGTTGGAAAGCTCGGAACCACGAAATAAGTTACTGAAAGAGTCACAACGTACATTATCTATGTACAACGTATGTAGAGATATACACAACGCACATAGATGTGGCATGGAATGCAAACAGAAACTACTGGAATGCTGAAGTGCCAAAACAACGTACATTAGGAAATCACAACGTACGTTATTTAGACATATGGCTATGATCAACGTACGCAAACCTGGAGAATTTGCAGACAACATACGCAGACTTGGTACAACATATGTTGTGTTTGGTCTAGAAGTCTGCAATAACTATTAACTCACTCTAATGGCTAGTTTCACTACACCAACGGTCAAATGGCTTGGAAAAGCTATAAATACATCAAAAAATGGTAGAAAAACATGGATGATCATATGCTTTCAAGTTCCCAACATTTTCATCATTCCATTACACCCAAAACACCAAATTCAAGCTAGAGAGAAGGTTATGAGTATCAATCAAACATATGTACTTCTAACATAAAGCTTTCAATTTTTGTATTCTGTTTGAGAGTGGGGAAAGGTTGGTTGTGAACCTATAGAAAACAACATTGTAATGGCTTTAGAGGTTTCAGCCAAAATCAACCTTGGGTAGGCTTTAGAGGGGTAAG
>CAODLS010146455.1:0-16402 GCA_948243855.1 Flueggea neowawraea | reverse complement strand
ATAAAACTTATTTATGTTCAAAACGACAAGTGTCTAGCAACTTGTCCCAAAACTTAGAACTGAGAGTGGAAAACTATATTTCTCAGAAGTGACACTTCAACTTCCTCCCATAGTTCCTCAAGCAAGTTGTATGTTAGATTTCCAAGCCAATATCTCGGAATCTCACGACCACTCTTACGGACCATGGGATGGTTTGGTTGCATGCGTCTAAGCAAACCACTCTCAGAGAAGTTTTCCAGAAACCTCCTAAGAGTTGCACTATAGTCACCTGCGACTATAGAGAAGACGAATAACATCTTTAGACGCATTTTGGGGAATGATTCTATAGCAAGCTGAATCATTTCCCTGACATCTGTGCCACGTCCGAAACCACCTCTCCATACAACTCATTGGATTTCATTGTTCAGATAAACAATGTGTTCCATAATCCCATCGATATCATCTTTGTGCACCCTAAGACCCAATTTGATGTCCCACAAGTCTTCTGCCAAACATCTCAACGCAGCCCTCTCGGTTGGGAGCCTGGCTTCCATAGGGGTTTAGATTCTCCACATCTGAAACAAACACAAAAGGGTGGGTCAATACAACTAATATACTATATTGAATGAACATACAATCAATAGTTATAGCCAAAACCACATGTATAAAATACAAAATAATATACATGAATAAAACAATTTTTTCCCAGAATTTAAATTTATATAGAAATAACTAAATATACATTTAATAATACCAATTAATTCAAGAAAACTAGTTTTGGATTTCAAAAAAAAATTAAAAAAACCTGAAAAATCCATAAAAATGTAAAAACTATTTCTGCAAAATTTAGAAAAATTTGGACGTCGGAAACCACCACACACGCCACCACGCGCCGCAGGAAGTGGCTTGCAAGATGTCACACACCGCCAGAGACATGCATGAGCCATCACGCGCTGCCAGCAGCAGAAGCGTGTGTTGCACACGCCAAATGCCATGTGTCGGCTCCCGAATGAACCACATTTGCGCTCCGAAGTGAGCCACATTTCCGTTTTTTATTGGTCACATGCATGCATGTGTGGTATAGTCAACAATTGACTTTTTGCCACATGTCTCAATATGATTGGACTTGTGTTTTATTTAACCAATTAGAATTTTTCACATCACAGACCGAGACAAATCGATTTTCATCCAATTTCGAGACCCTCCCGAGGGAATTTTTCAACGAAATTTGGACAGGTTATCAAGTTTAACCTCATGAGTCTATTGATATAATTGGTTTCTCAAAATTCACACTTTCAAATTTTGAATTTATACTGTTTAACACAAAGTCAAAACAAAACAGCAAGAAGTTGAATACAAAAATTTACACAACAACTCTTAAGCATGGCAGTAACACAGAGGCATGCATATATTGATTAAACAAACTCAAAAATTGCCATACCGCTCTGATACCACTAATGATATATAGAAGGTATACATAAATCATCCAATAAGTGGAAAATAATAAGGATCGAGTTTCTACCTCGATTTTTAGCAGACACAACGGAAGTCTAGGATCGATGCAAGCCTTTAGTTGAACTACAGCCTCTATAGAGACAAGAATAACCAATAATACGCAGTCTAAATGCTTTTACTTAGAATCAAAATTAATTAGGAAGACTAAACTTCCTTATTTTCTTCCTTGCTTTCAACGTGAATCAAAAAGAGAGTGAGAGTGTAAGTTCTATTAGTAAAAATGTCACCAAGCCCCTTTCGTTCTTTTCTTTCATGTTTTTATATATTCCCTTTTTTCTTTTTTTTTTTCTTTTCTTTTTCTCTTCTTCTTATCTCTTTTTTTCCTTTCTTTCATGTCACATTAATTAGCAAAACTCCAAATGAAAGACTAAAGTGGAATTCTTTAGAATTCCCTTTTTCTATAGGCTTTGATGAATTGGGCTTTAATTGGACTTGATATTGATTGGGCCTGTTCGACCTAATTAATAAGCCCAACTCGTCAATTAACCCGATAACTGACAGACCTCGTTTCACCCATTAACGTCATGAGCGGACCCTGTTTTTCAACAATTTACAATATATAAATAGTAAAAAATATATTTTATTTCATATGAATACTTTTTTGAGTTAATATTTATTTCAC
Source organism: Flueggea neowawraea (assembly GCA_948243855.1). NCBI lineage: Eukaryota > Viridiplantae > Streptophyta > Magnoliopsida > Malpighiales > Phyllanthaceae > Flueggea > Flueggea neowawraea. The sequence goes on along the minus strand of CAODLS010146455.1, from coordinate 14,286 downwards.
ATAAATATTAACAAATATATTTATCAAATAAATTATTTAATTGAATTTTTAAAAATAATAATTTTTAAAAATAAAATCAATGGTAGACAAAAAAAATATTTAAATTGAAAAAATATAGTTATCAATGGGAAGATATTTGAAATTAACCAAATAAAAATAAATTATGCCTAATAGGAAATTACATAAATAACCAAGAATTAACATTAAAAAAAATTACACAATTTAAAAAATTACATAAATAATAAAAAACAAAAAAATACACTAATTTTCATCTCAAATCTTCCCAAAATAGTTTCAAACATGTTTGACCAAAATACATAAAGGGAAAAAAAAAAGTCAAAAAAACAAAAAAAAAACTTATTTTAAGCAGATGATATCCATTTTTTCAGTGGATCCCACTTGATGGAAGAACATCATTCGAGTCATCATGAAACACGAACATCATAGTGATGCTCTAATATGCTGTAAATTTAACGCATTTTTTTACATGATATAGGATCTACGAAGAGTAAAAAAATACCATATTTACTCCATAAAAACATCCCTGGATATTATATGCTACCTATAAAATATGCTACTCGCTCAAACAAACCATTTTTGTGTTGCATAATCCATAGTGGATTGTCTCTTGAGGGAGAGGCAAAGATTTGAACCACTCCTCCATATCCCGAATGAAGAGTAGCCAAAAAGCCACACCCATGTCAATCAATAAATGCTGGTAATTTTTTTTTTTATTTGGCATGAGTTGGGGGCATTGTCGGTTCGATTTAGTTGGTTATGGGTAATCAAGTCAACTTTTGTAATTTTCAAAACCAAAGCTGACCACTAATGTAATTAAACCGAATTAAATCAAGCCAAGAACAATCGGTTTGGTATGATAGGTTTTTGTGTCAGAGCATCATTTGCCACATGTCATTAGTATTCATATCTCTCTTCCACGCTTTAAGATATCGTATTAATGTTTTTGTGTTGTCATCTCTAACATTATAAACACTCCCATAATTCACTTATAATTTATACCTTTCCGATTTTAGAAGTCACGTACAACTTTAAAACACAAAAAAAAAACCTCCACTGGAAAAAGACAGAAGACCCATTACTTCTTAAAATTAAAAACACAAAATTATAAGAAGAGAACTCCAAAATCCCAAAACAAATTTGAAAAATAAAAAGAAATCCAGAAGGATGAAAAGACAATGAATGAGTAAACATGTACTATTGGACGTAAACGGTTTGGTAAGTCATGAAATTGACTTTAGTAATATTTTATGAGTAAATAGGGGTATATTAGACATTTTAGTTGAATATTTTAAATATAATACTAGTATTTTCACAATTATAACCTCGTTTAGGTAATTTCTTATTTTATATGAACTTGCTCATGTTGAGCCGAGTATCGTTTCCCTTGAATTTATTTGATTGCATTTACCAAGTAACCGTAGAGTGAGAATAAAATACCAAAAATAAAATAAAACATAGGAAAAGAACCAAGAATACAAAAACAACTTGACTCTCTGGCGACCGAAACTCAATCCTCAACTTAAATTTATTTTTTCGAAATATTCTCAAATTTAATTAAAAATATATATGTATTTTATTATCAAATTGTTAATTTTAAAATTCACTTTCTAGTTAAAAAAATTACAGATTACCGTGTTATGCACCGAGATTGCGCTAGGTAAGTTCAAAGAAACATCTTGTTTAATTACTGCTCATTCACGCAATAATGTGATCCGCAAATGCTAACAGAGTAATTAAATTCACTAATTCACTACATAGCTAACATATTAGATATGTCTACGTCGATTAATGTTTCTCAGGTTTCCTAGAAAGGCAACGTGTTAGATTTAGCTACTCTTCCATAAACATGTAAAACTAATTTATAAGATGTGGACCGGTAGCTGTATCTCAACATTTCATAGTACTCTTCTTGTATACACTTTGTTGCTGATTCATATATACCACAAAGCATTAGCTCTTGCATTTTCAAACCAAAGTAGTATACAAAGTCAACTATATAGTAGTGATTTTCACTGTTCCTTTGTTTTTTTTTAACACTATAATGGGTTCGGCGGAGTACCAGCCGCTGTTACTTGGGTTAGACTCACATTCAAGAATTCCGGATTTATCGTCCGTTGCGATTGAAGAATTCTTGGAGCATAGACCCGTGGCGGTTCGGTGGTGGCCGCGCCTGGTGGCCTGGGAGTCGAGACTTCTATGGCTTCTTTCAGGATCATCTATAGTTGTTTCGATATTCAATTACATGCTTAGCTTTGTGACCCTTATGTTTTCGGGACATTTGGGTGCATTAGAGCTTGCTGGTGCTTCAATTGCTAGTGTTGGAATCCAAGGTCTTGCTTATGGCATTATGGTATGGCTCCACCTATTTCTCTTGCCCAGTTGCCTTAGTATTTTCTATTTAGGCACTAATAATCAAATATTTGTCCTTTCTTAAGTTATGACATTTATACGGCTTAATATATAAGGGTCCTAAAATTCAAAGTTTGGACTTTCAATTACTTTGTTAGGTGTCACTTTTCTATTTTTTAAATTAATAAACCGTGACCAGCTAGGAATGGCTAGTGCTGTGCAAACTGTATGTGGACAAGCTTATGGAGCCAAGAAATACGCAGCAATGGGCATAATATGCCAAAGAGCAATTGTATTACACGTGGGTGCAGCTATAATCCTCACTTTCGTTTACTGGTTCTCAGGTAGTATTGCAATTTTTGACATAATTATTAAGTAAAAATTACGACACCACATAGTTGATAAGATTTATATTTGTGTTTACCTAATTTTTAATTACATGATGAATATGAATGATATGGCACAATTCTAATATGTTTAACACGAATTATCATCTTTATTGTTAGGACCAATCCTCGTAGCGATCGGTCAATCAAGCAACATAGCGGAGCAAGGCCAAATCTTCGCTCGGGGTTTGATCCCACAATTATATGCATTCGCAATAAGTTGTCCTTTGCAACGGTTTCTTCAGGCACAAAACATCGTAAATCCTCTGGCGTACATGTCCGTTGGAGTATTTCTTCTACACGTTCTTCTCACTTGGATTGTGCTTTACGTATTGAACTATGGGCTCATTGGGGCAGCTCTCACCCTCAGTTTGTCTTGGTGGCTTCTTGTTGTTCTGAATGGGCTTTACGTTATTCTGAGCGCATCTTGCAAGAACACTCGGACTGGTTTTTCTCTGCTTGCCTTTAAGGGAATGTGGCCTTATTTCAAGCTTACTGTTGCTTCAGCCGTCATGCTTTGGTATGCAAGTGAATATTAATCAATTCAAGGTTCTGGGTAGCATTTTTTTCATTAATTAAGATGTCCCATCCTACTAATTGGTGCAGATTTTCATGGTTTTATAGTTTGGAGATATGGTATAACCAAGGATTGGTGCTCATATCGGGCCTCCTTTCTAATCCAACAATCTCCTTGGATTCTATTTCCATATGGTACCGTCGATCTATACTGATTACTAATTAGTAATTACTAATTTCATCTAAGGTTCGTTTCTAATTTCAAAATGAAACAACTTCAGCATGAACTACTTGAACTGGGACATGCAATTTATGCTGGGATTAAGCGCCGCTGCCAGGTTAGTATTACTAATAAATTAAAAACAAAAAATGAAAATATGTTTGTCGAATGAATTCAACTTGGTTAAAATTCTTTTACAAGTAACCATATATACAATTGGATTAACAAAACAGTTACATAGTGTTATGTTTAGGAGTGTAAGCGGTGCAATTTGGTCGGTTTTAAGTCTTCAAACTAAACCGCACCGCAAATTGCGATTTGAAAAAATTGCAATCGCAGTCAAACTACTAGTACCGTTAATCCACTAAATTTAAACTAGCGGTTGCGGAGCAATTTGATAGGTTTGACGGTTTGTGTTTTATTAAATATATAAAAAAATTAAACAACTAAACAAAATAAAATAAATAACAATATTGAAAAATAAATTTAATATTATTTTATTAGAATTATAATGTCTATAAAATATGAAAGTTGTCTCAAAAATAAGAAACATTGTTTCAAAATACATTAATCTTTGCGAACTATCCTCCGAAAATAAGTACAATTATGCAGTGTTTTCATTATTTGTCAATTAGCATCTAACTAATACTAATGTATACCTATTGTTAGCATCCAAAATATATATTTTTCAGCTATAAAGAAATTTAAAAAATTGCACATAATTTTAAAAAAACTCCAAAATATACAATATGCGGTTACGCGATTGCAGTTTGGTTTGAGCAGTTTTAATACATTATTAACCGCAGTCGAACCGCAACTTAGCGAATTTATAAAATTATAATTCGTAACCAATTTGAATTTATAAAAAACCGCAAATTGTTGTGTGATACAAAGCGAATTGGTCGATTTTTGCGGTTCGGTAGTTAAACCTTACCCCCTAGCTAAGTTTAATCAATCTTAGGCAGTAGCAAACTGCTTGAACACTGAGCAAACATAAAGTAGCTTATAATTATCCCACTAAACATTTGCAAGGTCAATCTAAGTTAAACAGATAAATTGATAATGCCACAAATATATAAGATTAGTCTAATTGAGTCGATATTTTAGCAATTTGGTCATTTTTTTCCTTAAAAAAGTAGTTTATAATTAAAGGTATACTTTTGAGGTAATGAATTGTGAATGAATGCAGTGTTCGAGTGAGCTAGGAGCAGGCCATCCAAGGGTAGCCAAATTCTCAGTGGTGGTAGTGAATGCCACTAGCATTCTTATTAGTATAATTTTCAGTGCTATAGTTCTGATTTTCCGTGTTGGATTAAGTAAACTCTTCACAACCGACTCCGACGTGATAGAAGCAGTTTCCAACTTGACTCCACTGCTTGCTATCTCCGTTTTCTTGAATGGCATTCAACCTATTCTTTCAGGTAAAAAAATAGTATTAATAATATTATTAATACATATAGAGGCTTAAATTATTAATAAAATGTGAATTATATATAACTAATTACAGTGAATTATTCTGTGTTTTGACATTTCGTATTTAGGATTAATGTTACTATTAATTTTTTTTATTTATTGCCAAGTCAAGTAGTGTTGACTTATAACTAAGTGTGACACCCCAATAATTGATATTAATGCTACTATTGGGTCAAAATTAAGTTTTTCTACTGGATATGCACTTGAAATTTTTTAGTTTATTTTTTTTTATTTATGAGGTTAAATGTGAGTCAAAATAATAATTTAAAGATGAAATAATAATTAAATTCAAATGAATAATTAACTGTTCATTTTTGTTTAGCTTTTTCTTAATGATTCGTTCTATCTAATTATGAGTTTTTAATTATTGAATTTAGGTGTAGCAATTGGGAGTGGATGGCAAGCTGTTGTGGCTTATGTTAATTTGACTACATATTATATCATTGGCCTTCCAATTGGATGTGTCCTCGGCTTCAAGACTGGTCTAGGAGTAGCAGTAAGTTCCTCCGTCTCTTTCTTCTTCTTTTTTTCTTTTTTTTCTTCTTCCAATTTCATGGATTCCTTTTTTCTTTTTTTTCTTTTTTTTTGCCATGACAATTTCATGGACTTAAAAAGAGCTAAATGATGAGATTTTTCTCAGGGAATTTGGTGGGGAATGATTATTGGAGTTCTTTTGCAAACAGTGACTTTAGTGATTCTTACTGCACGGACAAATTGGGAAGCAGAGGTAAATGATTAATTGCTAACAATAAAAGCATTCGTTTTTAATTTTTCAATTATAGCCTCGTCTATATTATTTTATCTATTTAACAGTTTCACCTCGTAATTCTTAAAATTATGGTAATAATTTTCTCTAAATTAAATTAATGAAGCAACTTGTTTCACATTAGCGATCACTTAAAGGTCTTTAATAAGAAGATGATATGATTCAAAAAAAAGAGCTCATATCAATTAGTCTTAGTCTGATGAGAGACTAACTTGGAGTCTTGCACAAAAAACACGAGTGAAGAAGGGTTTCAAAATTATTACTGATAATTTTTGATATGATAACACTCACATAATATATAATTACGATATGACACACTCGACACAATTTTTTTTAATTTATATATGTTCCCTGTATTTTTATGATATTTATAGATAATATTATACAATTACATTATTTGAGCACGAATTGCCATGCATACTAAGAGTTAATCTAAGAGACCCACGTGACGATTAAATCAGTGTCTCTTTTTTTTTTTTTTTGAAAAATACGATGGTAAGCGAATGTGAGTAAGGATAAGAAGTTCACCTACTGTGTAATTGAAGAACGGTATTTACATAGTAAGAGATTTATGAAAGAGTTGACATGTCTGTCAGTTATTGGTGGCTGTGGTCTCGAGAAAGTTTAGAATCCTAGGGATTGTGAAGAAGCCGGATTTCTAAAACGGATATGTCAACTTAATATGAATGATCAACAAGGAGTGGGATATCAAGATGTCAAGTCACAAGGTTTTGTTGGGATACCCTAAGAGCATTTTTAATATTCTTTTTAAATTTATATTTTTAGCTATTTGAAAGAGTATTAATTCAAAATAGAGTTTTAATTTTATCTTTATTAGACTCTTTATTTTTAAAAATAAGATAAAAAATTTAATTTATTAGCTAAAACTAGAGAGTCCAAATGACTCTTTAATTTTAAATGCCATTAATTGTAATTACCTTTCCCATACAAATTTTCTCTCTCTCCGTAATTAGCTTTCATAAATTAACAGAAAAAAAAATAAATGAAAACAAGAAAAGAAATTATGTATTTAATATTTTTATGACTTTTAACAAAATAAAGAGTAGCATTGGAGTGATAATCTATTTTCACTATATATAATTAATAATGCTTTTTATTTTTATTAATAATTCTAACCAAATATAAAGAGTAGTATTAGAGATACTCTAAGTTGGGTACTCAATCACTATAACGAGGATAATATGTTTTGCAAGTTTTTGAGTAGATCATAACTTGTAGATAAGTCCGAATGGTAAGGTTTGGCCCATTTCATATTAGGAACTTCACCCACACCGCACATTTTCAGCTGACTACTCCGTTGATCCAATTTGTCACAGCCACCGCCAGTTTGAATAAAAAGAAACCATTGAAATATCTTAACTTTAGTCATTGGAAACGTATTTGAAGTTCAACATATAACTCGCATCAATTGGAAGATTTGGCCTTTGATAAAAATTGGCTTAATTGTTCTACAGGTTCAAAGAGCTGATCGAAGGCTAAAGAGTTCAGCAAATGAAGAGACTGTTGTAGACTTGATTGCGGGGGTTTGAGGAATTTATCCTTCCATCGCCTTATAAAGTTTTTGGTAACTAGAAGTCTCATCTCTAAAATTTTATATTGAATTCAGAAAAGTTTCGTCTCTTATGTTGTATTCGAATTTGTGCCACCCCGATCCCATGTGATATATGTCTTTCATTTTTTTGATGTGCTCATGTTCATTTATCAAAATATTCCTAATTTTTATTTTTTTTCGATTTTAATACCACCTTAGTTTTCCTTGTTGTTAAATACTTAGTTTTCCTCATTGTTAAATACTAATAAATTCGAATTAAAATCTGTAATTAAATTATTCTAAATTTCCGAATATTTACTAAATTCATTTTGACAGTCAATATCTACCAAGTCAACAAGTACTAAATTAGTCCACAAAGTTTGAATAGGTAAAATAAACAGGGACAAATACATATACTGGTGATTCAGATTTATAAATTATGGATTCACGCGGTCTATTTTTAATATTTTAAGTAGAAAATTCAAAATTTTTAGCGCACGGATACAACTTTATAAATCATAGATTCACAAACCCAATATGAGATTCAAATTTGTTTAAAACTTGTTTAGTATTTGTTCATTGTATATCTATTTATAATTTGTTTAGATTATTTGTCATTGTATATTTGTTTATAACTTCTGTTTACACCAAAATATTGACTAGGGATCAATGGGCCGAGTCGAGTTCATGAGACATGAACCAAGCCCAAATCATAAGGGTAGTTACGGGAATGAGCCCAGGTCTGCAGGGCGGGGCGGGGGGGTATGATTGAAACCCATTCCACCAGAAATGCAGTAGTTTTGTGGCAATTCATGAGGAGGAGTTTATTTTGAAGAGCAATTCGTCTAACAAGGAGGAAGTTGTCTTTTTAACAGATTTTTCCAGAGAAGTTGGCATAATTCGGATCCAACACATATATCATGATAATCTAGATGAGGAGGACACAAAGATTTTGAAGCTTAATCAAAGTCGTGGAAGTCTATCCACCAAATTGGTTCAAGGAGGAATCCTTCCAACAGCAAATTTCTTCAGTGGAGCAGCTATAAATAAGTTGTTTGGCAGCAAATTTTAGACTCCCATCACACATTTCATTACATTACATTGGGTGTTTTGTCATGTCTTTTCTTAGTTTTAGTTTTACTCTTGGTCTTTTAGCATTCTCATTTTATACCCCTGTTGATATTTTCTTTCTTTCTGATTTTTATTCATTAATAAAGTCCCTTTCATCATTGTATTCGTGAATTTTTTAATAAAGAGTGAAGAACCCGTTACAACAAGTTAAGTCTTTTTCCTTGTTCTGCAACCAATTGAGTGAAATTAGATCGAGCTAGCAATTGGTTCAAGAAAACCGAAAATTCCTTGGCACTCTTGGAAAAGGGCTACATTGTTTTCCTTTCGCCGGAAAATAAGGAAACAACTTGTTTAAAGGTTGTTTAGAACTTGTTTAGATTATATGTTCATTGTATATTGGTTTATAATTTGTTTAATGGTTGTTTAGAATTTATTTAGAACTTGTTTAGATTCTATTAATATTTAAATATATGATTAATAAATATTTCAACATATTTTACAACATGTTTAAGACTTGTTTAAAACTTATTTATATTTCACGGAATTAGACATCGTAAATTTGAAAATATGCAACCATGTATAAAAAAAAAATCACACTGTGAATCAATAATTATGGAAAAGTGAATCTGGAATAAATATACCATGTTCGTAAGGAACAAATATTGAAAACTAATGCAGGTTAACTGTGTAATTTCCTCAATAAACAATAGTACAATTAAGTTGTTAAAAGAAAATTAACTCTCAATAACAGGTCTGAAATCCTAATTGGTAATTGTTTCCACTTTAAATGATATTGTTGACCTATCTACTACTTCATTAAAGTCAACATCACGAGTCCCTAAAATCACTATGGTCTATATTCGGTGAATTCTATAATCAGGACATTTAAAATAGGCCTAAATCAGAACACATTGATTTGGGCTGTTAGACGAAAAAATGAATGTAAGTCATTGAATCTAGAGGGAGCATGAGAGAGTCTACTCCCTATTTGATTGAATTTCAACAAATTAAGTAAAAATGAACGAAATTAAATAACTTGTTGGCTACTTAATTTTATTTTCTTTTACTTAATTTTTAGATCTTTTACATAATGATTTGTTTACTGTTGGCATAATAATTTTTTACCTTTTACTTAATTTCTGAACCTTTTACAAAAATTTCAAAAATTAAGTAAAAGAAAAACAATTATGCAAAATTTGACTTCCTTAATTTAATTACATTTACTTAATTTTAGTAACTTTTACTTAATTTTTTTTACCTCTTAAAAAATTTACAAAAATTAAGTAAAAGTAAAAAAAATTAAGCAATTTATCGTGTAATTGGCAGCAAAAAATATTTGTCGCTAAATATATTTAGTGATAGATTTTTTATTTAGTGGCAAATATATTTTGCTGCCAATAACTTTGTGAGTTACTTAATTTATTTACTTTTACTTAATTTTTGTAAATTTTGTAAGAGGTAAAAACAATTAAGTAAAAGTTATTCAAATTAAGTAAAAGGTTATTAAATTAAGTAAATCAACTTTTGCATAATTATTTTTCTTTTACTTAATTTTTGTAAATTTTGTAAAAGGTAATTAAATTAAGTAACTCAACTTTTACATAATTTTTTTGCTTTTAATTAATTTTTAAAAATTTTGTTAAGGGTAAAAAATTAAGTAAAAAGTTCAGAAATTAAGTAAAACGTAAAAAATATTATGTAAACGGTAAAAAGTTATTATGTAAAATGTCTAAAAATTAAGTAAAAGAGCATAAAATTAAGTAACTGATAAATTACCTAATTTTGTTCACTTTTACTTAATTTATTAAAATTTAGTAAACGAGAAAGTATAATCTCTCATACTTTCTACATATTCAACGATTCAGATTTATTGTGCTGCATTTAATAGTAAAAAATTGTAACTTAAGGGGCTGACTGTAAGGGTGGCATGACTATAAAAGTACCGTCTATATCCTAAACAAATAGTTGGCAATACATGAACTATCCACTCAATAACGATATTATGGCTTTATTTGGGTTAGCTGTCAAGATTTTAAAGTGTTGTTATTGTTGTTAAAGAGCCGTTAAAAAAGTTGATATTTGATATATAATATTTTGGATTAGATATTAAATCTGTCGTTGTTGATACATGAAATTACTACTAAGGATAATTTCCTCAAAATATCATTTGAAATATTTTTGCTATAAGAGTAAAAATATTACTATAAAATACATAAAATTAATTGTAACATGAGTACATAAAATTAAAATGTAAGTGATGTGACGTTGGTAAAAACCCCCATTAAACGTATTTAACTCTGAGTTGTAACGGAAACGTTATAAGCGTTATCAATGAAAAAATGTTATAAGAGATTAACACTTATGCATTAATCACAACACTATAAATAGACACGAGAACCACTTCACAAGGTACGCATTAGTCACTGCTCACACCAATACTCTGCCAAAATCAATACTGACTTGAGCGTCAGATATTACCTCGGGGAACAACCTAACCTCGTTGTATTTGGTCTTTGTAGGTTATGAGGCGTCGTTCAAAGTTTCCGTTTGTTCGTGTATTTATTTTTATTGTTGTTCGAGTTTTGAGACAACAAAAATTGGCGTCGTCTGTGGAAAGTTGAACGAAAAGACTTATTCGTCGACGTTCAAGAAGAAGTTCATCACCAACATCAGCAGCATTTACCATGGTGTAGAGAACTTCCCACCAAGTTGGACATTAGGAGGACGAGACGAGAAGAATTAGTGCTAGAGTTGGAGTAAGAGCATCAGGAACTGTCATCCCCACTGTTCCAATTGCCAACTACGAGACGTTGAAGAAGTAGAACGAGGAGAATCAGAGAGCTCTAAGCGAGATGGAAGCCTTGTTCCAAAAATTTCTTCCTCAAGTAGTCCTTCCACCCATTTTGCACGCTTATGCTCGAAGTATAGCAGCAGTGAAAAGACATGTTGTCCTGCAAGAAAGCCATCGTCGATTTCCTCAAGTTCTAGAACATCAAATTTTTTGTCCTCCCTTTGAAAATTATTGTTGGAATCCGTGACATCATACACGCAGCGGGTATAAAAATTTTTGTCAATGAATTCCACCAAGGATCCAAGCAATTCGATAAAATCGACTAGGGCATAAGTGTTTACCTCTTATTTTCGAAACAAGAAGATGATATGCTACTGGATGTGAGTCACAGACGCTGTATGATGCGAACCCCTTCTACCGGTATGCACACGAACAAACTGATTCGGGTTGATGTGCTAGCACCATTCAGAGAACACTCTCTAAGACCTTGCTATTTGTTCTCTCACGTTTTTGGTGGTGTGGACAACCAGTAGTAATTAGGGCATGGTTAGAAGTCTTTTTATAAACTCTAGAAAACATTTATTATAGTCTTACTAGGAGACCTAATTCTTGTCTCACAAGAATACTCTCATTCCTTGTCTAACAAGGATTGACCACCTAAAGACTTATTCTTGTGCCACTAAATAAATTCGACCCTATTATTATTTCATAAATAAATACTAATTGCCTAGTTGACCAAGTCAAATTCCTTCTTATGTTGACTAAGTCAAACAAACTATTTTGACTAGGTCAAACGAATTTTAATTTGTTTTAAAATCATTTCAAAAAAAATATTTCATCATATATTTTAAAACAACTAACCAATTAATTATATTTAAAATGTACGGATAAGATAACAACAAAATACATCATAAAATATATAGTATAGTTTGTTCTAGTGTGTAACAATATAGGTCTGCTCAATATTGACAATAGGCCAAATCATTCCTTAAGCCTACAAGTCATAAGCGGCCTCTAGCAAGACATAATAACTACCCAACTTGAGCGAATTCAATTGTAATACCCCGTAATTTTTATTAATTTTTAATTAATTGAGAAAATAATTTTTAATATTGGGAAAATTAAAAATTATGTTTAAAAAATTATTTAGGTGATTTATGGAATTATTGAAGTGATAGAGCAATTAATTAAGTGGAAATTGGTTAAAAATCAAAATTAAAATGAATGACCTGTCGTTTGGGGTGTAAAAAACTACATGTCGTTGAGCGTTGAAGGAAGCTACCGTCCGCGGAGATCTCTGTCGTTCCTTCCGCGCGTGTGTCGTCTGCGTCACGCACAACTGGCTTCCTCACGAAACGCTGTCGTTTCAGCGTGAGCCACCAAAGTCAACAGTAGCCCATCCCTTCTCACCAACCCGATTTTCTTCTGACTTTGCACTCGATTTTCTGCGCCCATACTTATTCTTTTTCTTTCATTTTTTTCCATTCTTCTCTCCTTCATCTCCTTTTCAGTTCTCTCTTCAAGTTTCTCTCCATTTCCTTCATCTTCCTCACTGAACCAAGGTAAGAAAACCCCATCTCTCCTCAGTCCATTTTTGCCTTCATTTTTTGGGATTTAGTTTTTGCTATATGATTTCTTTTCATGGTTGTTGCTTCGGTTTGGCACGATTTATAGGAAAGTTTCAGATGTGTTTGGGTTGATTTTTAAAGGGTATTGATGTCCAATAGAGGAGATTTGAAGTGATGAATTGGGTGGGGATTTTGTTGAAGTTTTGGTTGGTTAAATCAAGATTTGTGGATTGTTTTGATGGGTTGTTGAATTCTGGAAATGTTGGGGATGATTTTCGTGTTCTTTGGTTGTTGGACGACATATATATGATGTTTTGGTTTGAGAAAAAGTGGAGGAAAATAGGGTTTAGTTGTTAAGGACCATCTGGAGTAATTTTGAATGAAAAGGACTAAAAGTGATATTTTCCAAATTTTGGAAATTTTTGTAAGGACTGAACGTGATATTTTACAAGTTGGGTCAAATTTGTAATTTTAGAAAGTATAGATTATTTTTTGTAATTTTAGGAAAGTACAGATAAATTTGTAATTTTGAGAAATGAAAGATAAAATTGTAATTTTAGCAAAATTGAGGATTTAAAAATAAATTTTAAATACTTTGAGGACCAAATAATAAATCTTAGATATTTTAGGGACTAAGCTATAATTTTCCAATCTCGGGGACCAAAAGGTGATTTTACAAAATTTGAGAGACTTAACTAGAATTTCATGTAGATTCCAATTTTTGAGGTTTCAGAGTTAGATCTCCGACCAAAATAGGATTTTCGTTGGTAGATCGAGTGCTTGCATTGCATAGCATATATTTGGTATCGTCACAGTACCAACATTTCATTTCTGATGTCTATTATATATATGTATCTATTCCAGCTTTCTGTTCTTGCCAGCACAACCAGCCACCTAACAGTGGTGCCTGACTGGATCCTTTGCTTCAGATTTCAGGTGAACGAAATGCAAACTTCAGACACATAGGTTGTATCCATAACTTTTATATAGTTTTTGTTGTGTCGGGATATGACATGAAATCTAACTAATAATTATTTGACTAATTATTAATCGGACTTATGTGATTTTTGATAACCAACGTTTTTATTCTGATAATATATATTTTTGGTATATATATATATCTGAAAAAAAATGAAAATCTATTCTACATGAATGTTTGTTATATTATTCGTATATAAAATATTCTGAAATGGGACACCTAGTTACGAGGTATGAACCTTTGATATATCAATGCTCTGTAAAGGCCCTATTTACCGGGGTAAAAGGGTGACCGTGTTTTCGGCTAGATACATGCTCTGTTCTATCTGGTGGCAGAGTCCACATTACTATTCTGTCTATTTTGGTCCCATACTCTGAGTTTGTTACAGCTATATATATATACTCTGATACTGTCTGACTGTATGATCTCTACTCTGGATGAGAATGTTTTGTTATTTTGTTGCTTTGTTCATGAATTGAGACTCATCTATGATATATGTTGTTGTTGTTAGATTGATTCTACCAGTGTTCTGATTCGACAATTGATTGCATGCATGAAAATCGAGAGATTTATCGTGTGTTTTGAATCGCTCAT
>CAODLS010146415.1:0-11565 GCA_948243855.1 Flueggea neowawraea | reverse complement strand
GGCGCCGCCTTCCAGACTTCTGATGAACCGCCGGGTGGTATGAACTCCAGAGCCCTATTCTGGTTACAGAGTGCGGGTAGCCGACAAGTAGGTTAGCAAACAGGTGAATCAATAGGCTTTGCTCCTGCCTTCGCTTCCAGGCTCGGAACGAGCTGGGAGTGAACTACCAGGAGCCTAGCCATGCCATGAGTGGACAACTGGGCTTTAAGTCCGTCCCGCGAAAGCCGGCTACCGCTGTTAGTAGGGTCCTATTCTTCATACATTGTTGACTAGAGAGGCTCTTTTCCCAAGAAGGGATTCCTGGCTATTTTCTTTTTTTTGACTAAAGAAGCGGCAGGCCCATAGTGCTCTCCTTTACGTGTCCCACGGGGTCTACATGACCTGGGTCCGGAGAGCCGGTCAACCTCAGTCGCCTACGGTAGCTCAGATGGATTGGTTCCAAGAGCTCTTCTTTTCTTTTTTTAGGGGAGGAATCTTTCTTTATTTACGGTTTGACCTAGAAGTTGATTGTTACACGCCCTTGAATCCGTTTCATCCCTTGAATCAGGGAATGCAGCTACGACTGCTGCCCTTACTATTAGAGCAGCGAAAAGGGATCGTAAGTAATCTGTCTTTCAGTATTAGCTCTAGAAAATGGGAGCCTTTTCTTTTGGTAGTTCAGTTCCTATGGAAGAAAAAAAGTGTCTTTCTTTTTATCGTGTTATAACACCAATTCAAAGAAGAAAGTCGTATTAGTCTAATATAATCTATTTCAAGCAGCTAAAAAGGAAAGACTGTTCCCTCAGCCAGTCTTCTTTTCATATTGGATGGTGGTCTAACTGTTCCCTATAGAAAGGAATCCTCCTATCGAGGATTACGTAAGCATAACGTCTATCCGTCGAAGTCTTTGAATGGTGAAGCAGGAAATTAGGTCTCGTAGTGCAAGCTTTCCAATCAATCCTCGTCTAAGAGCCCCGGCTATATCTTAGAGTTAGAGGAGATTCTCCATTCCTTTTGTTATTTTAAACACTTTTCCGCATACTGGGTAGGGGATAACTCCACTCATTGTACCATCTGATCCAATCTAGTCTTAAGCAGCTAATCTGCAATCACTCTAAGACATTTAACTCTAAGCACAGGACCCCTCGTACTTAACTGAACTGTCCTGCCCGGCTCTACCCTTGTACACATAAACAAAGAAGAATCCCAACCATTCCTGTATGATGTTCTAAGACTGCGGTTAGTCCTTTTGATTAGACATAGACAATTCCTACTGCCAAGCTAAAGGAAAAGATCCCACCTTCTTCGTCTCTTCTTGCCCTTGGGGCACTTCACTCGAGCTAATCAGTCTTGGCTTAGTGCCGGGAATGGAAGAATAGAAAGAGACTGCTTCTGTCTACTATCTTGATTATGATTGATATACTCGAGTCTCTCTCCGAGTAGCTTTCCTCACGAGTACGTTTTGGATAGCTTTTAGTTGACAGGGTTTGATCCCTTACCAAGTTCTTACTAACTAAGAGGCGGTACCTTCCCTTCTCCTAGACTTGACTGATCTCATCCCCTCTCTAAGGGACTTGGCTCTTCCCCGGCTGGATAGACAGGACAAAGACTGCTTGCTTCAATGCCGTTGGCAGACGAGAACCGTAAAAGAGGGTCTTGTCTTAAATTAAATAAAGAAAGTCACGAAAAAGGAAGCAGGTAATGAGACATAGAAGCAGCGAGATCTCAGCCCTAGCCGGATGATGACGCCTTTCCTGTTAATAATAGAAGAATTGGAAAGATCCTAGCGTAGAAAGTCTTGTTTACTATCTCCTCGGAAGATAAGTTACCTAGAGCGAATGGACAGGCCAAATCAACCAACTCGGTCTTCATTAGTATGCTTACTCAGTGCTGTGAAACCAATGGTGAGGGTTACTTACATTAGGCATATATATAACCTAAAAGACTGGTAACCTGATTGATAGGAGAGTTGCTAGTATAGCTGCCAGTACCTCTATCCTAATTGAATAGATATGCCTAGCAAGAAGAAGATAGTTGACTAGCTTGTTGATTTGAGGTGTGATCGGCATTCTATATAAGAATAAGAATTGATTGAATTTCTAGTCCTTGTATCAGTTATAAAAGTGATCGAGAAAGCTTGAGAAAGAAATTTCCACATACAGATATAGGCGCCTATGGCCTTGCCTCTGGCTTTGCCCCCTTATCCACTACAGGTGAATCTTTTCGATCCGAAATTGAACTATCCCTAAAAAAAGGCTTGGCTGCTGCTAGCTCCGCGTTAGTTCAGTTACTCTTTTTGTAAGTAAGCCTTTGGAAAGGAGAAATTCGGTCTTAGCAAGTGAATCAGAAGCTGAGAGAAAGATTCATAGCAGTTGGTGTCATGGAGAGAAAGAGAGGGAAGGAGAACTGTAATGGCTATTAGAAGAGGGGGTCGCTAACCTGTTTGGATAAGATAGGGCTATCATCCGCCTTCCTCAGATGAGACTTCCTCCATAGTAGTGACTTTTGCCCCGTTTAAGCTTCAGCATAAGATTTTCGGATTTGTGCCCAGCGTGTGATCACAGCCGGTACCGCATTTCTCTTTGTTTGGGGAGGGAGCCCTGTGTAAGGGATGACCATTCCGAATCATAAGGAACTGCAGAAGGAAAGTTAATGAAGAAGATCACACGCCTGAAGCTTACGTGCCAGGCCAGGGAGCTTGCTTTGCTTAGCTGACTAAGCATTGGGAGCAAAGCTTCCTTTCTTTCAGTGGCACAGGGAGAACCGAAGAGGTTACAGTATATAGCCACTAGGTCGCATTCTTCCCTAGTGAACGAAGGCTCGGGAGTTTCTAGTATAATGAAGCCTTTCTTTCCGCTATTAGCTTCATCGAATTCATCCACAAGAGTAATAGTCTATAATGCAAAGATTGCTATTTTCATATATTTTTCATATAGATTTTTATATAATATAAATGCAAACATCGGATTGAACTGCTTTCTTTCAGGGGCACAGGGAGAACCGAAGAGGTTACAGTATATAGCCCACTCCAGACGTTAGAAAAAAGTGGAAATTGTCTTGCTTGGCTTTCCGAGAGGATTCTCCGGCCTAGTTCGCGAGAAGGGAAGCTCCTGCACCTTATCCATTTAGCACCTTCTAACCTCAGACTCGAAGTCATCATTCTTTTTGAAGGACGTGAGTCTTTATCGAGAGGAGAGGTTAATTGGATATAGTCCTATCTCAATCGCCTTCTATATCTATCTTAGTTACCCGAAAGCCTAAATACATTAGTGGATTCTGCCCCATTCCGTTCTCGAGAGGATAAAGATAGGACAGCGTCGTCGTGTACTCGGACTATTGCTTCCTAGCTCTTTTACGAACTAGTCGAAGTGATGACTTAGACTTAACCGGAGCTAAGGTAATTTCTCCCTTTTGTTAGCTTATTTAATATAAATAAGAATCGAGAGAAAGACTGACTTCTTTCGCGGATCCGTGCCGCTCCCGTCCCCGATTCGACTTCAACTATATCCGAAATCAGAAAATCAGACCTTGAAAGGAGCATTGTTAGGCATTCTATTTTAGTGAATGCGGCCGAGTCAAGCCAATTTCTCACCTACAAGCGCATACGACTTACTGTATGTAGCAAAGACAAAGACATAGATCCCGCTATGGAAGTTCCAGTAGCTACTGCTGCTGGAGAAGCACTCATTTCCCAGTTTTTTTTGAAGGTCTCCCTCATTAAAGAACCTATTCTTTACTTGAAAATGGAGTCAAGTCAAGCTGGTGCTGGAGAAGAGATGTTGCTTTTTGTGCTGATGTAGTTCTTGTAGCTAATGTAGCTGAGGAAGAAAGGGATCCCTGTAGTTAACAATCTCCCTTACTGCTGCGTGAACTGCTTGAGCTTTTATTCTATTCTAACTGCGTAATCAACAAGAGGCTTTCAAGTCCTAAGAGCGTACTGTACTATATGAAAAAGAAGGAAAGGAAGCTTAAGTGTCTACTGGAACTTCCATCCCCTCCCTAATAGTTACGGATGCTATTGTGTCTGTCTACCGTTCTGTGATGCTGTTGCCGGGCGGGATTGGATCTTTTGGTACAATCAGTCCAGGTATCCTCCGAGTAATAGTAATAAAAGGTCTTTCTTTTTCAATTCTTATCATAAGATTAATCCGGTACTATCTCAAGGCTCAATGGTAGTCGTCGAAACGAAATCTTTAACATCTCTGCCTAGCCCAGGTCTTTTCCCTGAGGGGGGTACACGGGAAGAAGTAATGCAGTCAAGGGCCTACTGCTCTAGTAGTTAGTGAAATGCCTGAGAGATATGATCCGAGAGTAGTAGTCTACTTGCTTTACTTTAGAGAAGAGGAATTAACTACTAAAGAAGTGCTAATTAGGCTCAGCTGGTGTTGTCCTTTTTGATACGCCTTCAAGGTACGTAGTCGCTATAGCGAAACTATTGGGCGGTTTTCCCTATCTATTGATAGTTGTATACCCCCCTGCTGTCCTACTATTAGATAGAAGTGAGTTCAATTCTCCTTTCAATCCAAGTTCTTTCGTTACCGAAGGCAGTCTTACAACGCTTTCTCGACTATCAGTAGATTGACATTCCCTTTTTTCTGGCCGAAGAGAAGAGGAAGGGGAGTCAGAATTTAGGGTAGTTTGCTGATTCTGGATTAGTTGGTTAACCAAACCGTACTGAAACTCCTACTTAGATTTCAGATTTGATTCTCTTCCTTCTCTTATGAAATTACTAGCAGAGGAGTTCAGATCCCGAAAGATCAAAGAAAGAAGGGAAAAAGCGTTGGTGGTCAAAGCGTTATGCCCTGTTCTCAGTGGCCGAGGAGATCAAAACCCAGACTTCTTTGGATTGGCCTCTTAAGCGTCTTTAAACTCTCGTGTTACCCACCTTGAATGGTCTAATAGCTTCTGTGCCCCTAGATTGACTTTCCAATGACTTTGCCGACGATAGGGCAGACGCCAGGGGAAGATCTTTTGGGGCTTTGTCCGTGCAACTCCTGTATTTCGGCCTAACCCAGATCGTACAATTGCATGCTGAGGACGGATCAGCAACGAGATGAGAAAGGAATGTGGCGAAGCGTTTCAACCTTCAAAGACTTATACCAATTAGTTCTAGGAATGGCAACTGATTCTTAACAAAAACTCACGTTGGTAGCCCCGAATGTATATGGATATTCTTGGGATCGAAAACCCGCTTTTTCTGACCTGAAGAGGTCCTAGCGCGCAAAAGAGAGTTGGGGAGGAAGATCTAGTTCTGATAGGTGTGTTTGCCGAAGAAGAAGGATTGCCCAGCCCAAAAGCAAGGGCTTAGCCCAACAAGCGAAGGGGCGAAGCGATTCTGCGGATAGTTCACGATAGATTGGGGTTTCTCAACTAGATTCTGTTTACTTTACAGACATTTATTTTGTTTCCAGTGAGGTTGCTTCAGCGTCTTAGCCAGTTGAAGAGTCTGCGGCCGTTGGAATTGCTGCCGCACCTGGTCCACGCCCAGAATAGATTCCGCATTAGCTTAGCCTGTGGAAAAGAGTACTAAACTAAGAAAGAGGACTGACGAAAACCCTTTCTCAAAGCTTGCCCCAGTGGTTGAGGCTGCAGCCCCTTGGGGGTCTTAGCATAACCTTTTGGCTACTCAGCATCAGACCAGAAGTGCCTCAGGTCTCGACGAGCCTGCACAAACCCACTAAGCTTGGTCGAATAGCAATCGAGTCGCCTAGCTCTATTTAGCTACTTTATCTTAGCTCTCTGCGCCTGTAATTGGATGAAAAGCATGACTTTATGGCAGCATATCCGACTAATTTCTCAAATTCTGTTTCAGGGGCCGCCCTTTAAGTAACAAGGGTTTAGGCTGCTAATTGAGAAGGGCTCGGTACTCATTCTATAGAACGAAAACCGTGTAGATTCTTCTATTTATTAAGGGGTTCGAATCCGTATTTTGACCACTAATTACACTAATTAACTGATTCGGGAGTGCCCAATAAGGGAGCTCTTTCTGGGACGCTTTGATATCTTCCTTTTCAGCAGGGCTATCCAATCATTCCTATCTCGGGCGCTAAGGGTCTTTCTTCCTGGGGTAAATGAAAGTCTTTTTCTAATTCCGTTTTCCGGGTTAAGCAAGATGCGGGAAATCCGTGTAGACTACGCTTTTTTAAGGGGAAGCGGCTGACGATAAGGCTTGTGTTAAGCAACAGACAGGGGAATCCGCCGTTCTTAGCGTCAGGCTTCTTGCTTGATTAGCGTGTGTTAAGTCAATATCGGGAAAGCGTCCAGCCCCGGAACTAGACTCGGGGAAGAACCAATCGGTACAGTAAGAGCTGTATCATATGCTTTCCTAAATCTGAGGCTGTCACGCGCCAGAGGAGTTCCCGGGTTGAATAGTGGCTTGAGGATGGTTCTTGCATTCTTCAGTCGAGAGCTGCTCCTGAAAGAGTGTTTGCCGAAAAGGAGAAGAAGTTAAGAGCAAGATCAGTAGATCCCAGACTGAAGTTTGGCTTCATCGGCCAAAGAAGGAGCCTTAAACGAAGGCTGGCAACCCCTCTAGATAGCGCATTGAGAACTGTAATATCTGATACCAGACAAGAGAAAGCGGGCATTTCGGAAAGCAGATGTAAACATTCCTAGGTAGTTTGCTGGGGTTGCTGAAGAGTAGGAGAGTCTTGGCCGAAGAAGAAAGAGCAAGGGGTTGCCTCAGCTAGTCTCATTTGTGAGCTGTTAAAAGCCAGGTTCAAAGGCAGGAGTATAGGACAGATAGTTTAAGCAGATAGGAGTATAAACAGATAGGAATGCCTAACTCTAACCAACAAGCGCAGGAAGCGAGAACCATTCCTTCCTCCCCGGCTTAGCGATCCTACGTGGATGTTGTGCCAGCCTGCTCTTCTCTGTCTTTTAGGCCGATCCGGATTGGCTTGAGGATTGGACTTTTGAGGTGAAGCTGCGAGAGGAGATAATACCAATACGCGAACGGAAAGTCACAAGACGAAGAACCTACTTCGCTTACTCTTTCAGCGCTTGCCTTAGCCGAAGATGAACTACTAGTCTTTGACCATTCGGTTTGAGCCGAAGCAGCTTATGCCCTCACAGAGTCTGATTCAGCTTTAGGTAAATCCGCCTTCCCGATGGCATTTCTTTTTCTTCCCATAGCTTTTCCTTCACTCGCCTACCGCTGAGCTTGAACCAGAGACGAGGGCTTCTCTTACCCCTTAAGAAGCCCTTTACGACTTTGAACTTACGCCTTCCTTTGCTCCACTACTGGGCCTTCTACCTCACCAAGATCTGTTGAAGGAAATCGAGACTATTTGAGGTCTGCCAAGGGAAAAGTACATTATCATAGGCATATTATATATAATTATAATTTGATTTGGTCAAAAATTGTCTTTTTATGACATTTTTTAGTACAGAATTGGTATTTTCTTTCTTTCTCGTGCCTTTGACGCAGGTGCCAAAACCAAAGCATACGAATTTCAGTTCTTATGAGCCGGGACACCTCCCGAACAGGCACAAGCTGAGTCAACAATGGAGAGAGACTATGAAGAAATCTATTCCCATTCTACTAAAAGTCAGTCACTGCCCAAGGTCTGAAACCTGTTTTGTACTCAACCCCGATGTTAGGGCAAAACCCACAAAGATGTCACTTTATTCGAGGTAAAACCATCAATCTTAGGTTAGGGCAATTCTCAATTTAACATTACATTATGTAAAGCTTTCCAATCCGTTAAACCTGCTCCCTCTGAGAATGGTTTTACCCCGATCCTCAATCTGATTTTGTTTCCGATCCGGTTGGTGTTCCGACATCCCGAATCGAGGTGGCTCTAAACTTAGGTTTGCCTACCTCTGTAGTTACAAAGAGAGGGGCTTCGAAGCCTTAATTCAAGCTAAAAGAAACTGGCTGTAACAGCTTAAGTCCCAAGACGATTTCATTCCTTCATAACCTTTAAAATAAAAAGCGATTGCTGTTACGGGACTTTGAAAAACTCACTTACTTTTTTTTGGTCTAAGAGACAGGGACTTAGACTTAAGCTGGCTTTACACGTTTAATTTGAAACTGCTTCTTTGGCCTACCATCTAAGGTAAATGGCCTGTGCAATTGGATGTACAACTCTTTTTCCTTCGCATGCTTCTAAGGCTCGAACTCGCCACTAAGTACGAGAGCTCTAAAGGAGGAGCTATTCCCGAATGTGCTTTCATGGGGAGAGTACACAGGAATCGTTCCAACCTCTTTCAATCGGTCGGTTTCAAAGGATCGAAAGAGGTCTGGCTAATCAATTGGTCGAGAACGAGGTCCCACTGTACAAGCAGGAATCTTTCCCTTCCCCTTCGTTCTCCACTTCCCGTTCATCTGGAAGTGGAAGGAAGAGGAAATCGACCCTGGTCATCATTCCTGGCCGGCTGGTGCTTTTCCCTCCCTTTCACAAGCTTGGTTAGAAAAGTACGATTCTCATTGGCCACCAGCTCAGCCTCGATCTACGGGCATTCATCTCCATAGCCCCTTTTCTTTAGCAGTACAGGCCGGCTGGCGGCTCCTGCACCTGCCCTAGAAAGAGAAAGAGGTTATCCCTCAATTCAAGGCCTTATAAAGTAAGTCGAAATATTAAATTACCTTCCCACATACCTATATACGGGTAGCTTACTAAGCATTCAGTCCTGCTAGCCCGGTATACTACCTCTATTACAAAGATTCTTCCAACTGAGAATTTGCGATTGAAGTCTGGATTTTCGAGACTTTTGAAGTCGAAGGTGCTATCAGAGTTCCAGAAACTAGTTAAACCAGAAAGCTATCGAGGGTTGTGAGACCGTCCCTTCTGTCGACTAGCAAGTTGTCGATCAAAAAACCCGTAGTTTCTTACTCTGCATTCAGAGTCGTCCACTAATTCCACTAGATCTCATACTGCCGGGAATGAAAGAGGATGAAAGTAGGATTCAAAATCTTACCCGGAAAAGAGCACTGGATGTAAAGAAACGAACCTTCAAGGGCCACGTACCAAATTAACTAAGCTGGCTTTCCATGTCCCATTCCTTTCCCCCCCTGATACCATACCCCCTGCAGTTACCCGTAAAAGGAATGATCTCGGGCATCAATCTAAAGAGAGTTTGGTAGCTTTCCCTTTACACGGGCAATTGCCTTATCTTATTAAAGGAAAAGGAAGAACTCGCTTTCGCTGGGCACCAAGGCTTCTTAAACTCCTAACTTCCCTTGAGCCTGGTTAAGAAAGGAAAGCCGGTCCAATCCTAGCTTCTGAAAGAAGAGAAAAGATCATCAGACCTGCAACCCGATAACCGACAGCGAAGACTTCGAATGATAGATCGACGGAAGTGACCCATAACTAATGGTGTACTTATTAGCTCGTCAAGCAAGAAATGAAAATCAGCCCTTGATGCGCGAGGGCTGTTAAAAAGCAGCAAAGAAAAAGGCATTGCACCTCTGATCACTAAGAGGCTACCGAAAGAGTCCTACTTCTAGCATTGACTCCATCGAGAACAAAAGGGCTCACTCTTGGTCTCGAAAAAGAATGAATTTCTCCGTTCGTAGACTCGATTGACCCTGGAATGGGAAGACGTACAAGCACCAGTCTGGTACTCTTCGCGTGGCTCGGTCAGCGAGAACTTCCGGAATTCAATGCAAGGAGTGTCTGAGATCAAAGTGTGACATAGATAGACACTCGCTAACTGCTAATCGCTAAACGAGTAGCCAGAATCAGAGACTCGCTGAACTCACTTAGCTGAGGAACTAGCTGGATTGGCATAGTGTTCATGAAGTCGATCTTGCTAATAGGCTTGCTGGATAACTCAATGAGCTGCTAGGAAACTTGCATTAACTCGCATCATCCTACTTCTCTTCTAGCTAAGAGGCTGTCGGGCATGAATCACTGGCCAGTCCAACAAACAATCCTATTTTGACTATTCTTTACTAGAATATAGGATTTCATCCCGTATCCTCATTCAATAGATTAGCAGGCTAGGTCAAAAAATTGCTAGGGAGCGTTTACCGTTGCCAAGAAAGAGGAAAACGAAAGCGTCATACCTATAGGCGGGATGGGCTCCCCCAACGGCACTCTCATCCAAACCGGCGGCGACAGAAAAGGTGAACGCGTGATTCGCACTTTCCTTTCACCCCCAGTGATGACGATTCTTGCGATTGGGTTGAGCTCTCTAGCCCTCTCAAGAACCGGAGATAGTATGCGAGCAACCAAATTCTCCCCGATGGCCGAATCATCATCATCATTCTTTGACTTCACTTAGTTAAGACTAAAAAGTTTGGATTTTCAACTAAGCCCTCTGACTCGAGAGAAACTTTCAGATGCTTGCTTCCCCGCCGCTAAGAGAAATCGGAGAGGGGGCCTTCGTCACAGACAGGATTGGGAGGCTCCATAAGGGAATACTCTTCCAATCTCAGAGAAGGTTGGTTCGTGACACCAGATCTCAACGTCGAAGGACAAGGTAGACCGACCAGACTTTTGACAGGTGGAGATCTCTTCCCGAGGGCCAGTCTTTAGGGGAAAGAATTGACTATTAGTCAAAAGTGGAATGGAACTAATAGATAGAAAGATCTCCATCTCCAACTAATAGATAGAAAGATCCCCATCTCCGCTAGAAATGCCATAAATGCCCGTCTTTTTCTTCTGTTCTGGTACAGGAGAAGGCAGCGACCCCTCCGGAGAATCCCCCGGAACACCATCAGAGTAAGCATTTCGAATCGTAATTCTTACTTACAGCTCCAGTTGTCCCGCTAGACTGATGGCTTAGTTGATCAATCTCATGCCAAAGGTTACGCCTATCCATGGCCGGACCTCTCTTCTCGGCCTGCTTGAGTTCAATGCGAGGTGGGAAAGAAAAGGGGGTTTGGTCGGTCTCACGGTGTGTACCGTTCCTCCGGCTAGTTGCCAGTCGAAATTATATATATATAATACATACGATAAAGAGAATTCGATCGGTAGTTGGATGTGATGACAAGGGATCTCATAAGAGAAACCACAGGGTGTCCCTGCGAGTGTAATACATGAAACGAGCTATAGAGAGTCAAACAACACTCTTAATATCATCAGAGAAAGAACAGCAGAAGAGTAGCTCTATAACTCTAGACTCGCTCGCAAGATTTAATTTAAGAAGTGGTAAGGTAAGCGCAAGGCTCTCATAAGAGATTCAGAAAGGGGACAACGAAGAAGTTGAACCCCAATACTGAATGAACAGCCGCAGAGGCGAACTCGGGACCAAACAGCACCTGAGTGAGTTTCCTTAAATAGAAAAGAGGGGGTGGCACTCTTTACTTTACCCTGTTTTCTGGTTCAGTTGTAACCTACCATTGGAATATCTGGAATGTGAACCCTGAATTGGTCCCATTCGGATATTTCTGGTCGTGTTACGACAAGATTGGAAAACTCGGGTTGGTTGGGTTATCGGCCACCTATCCTCACGGAAGGTGGTACTGATACTCCATCATCCCACGAGTGTAGCCAAGTCTGGACATCCAAGTGTTCAGAGGGACGGAAGTCCTTTCAACCGGGAAGACGACTCTTCCATAAGAGCGGGAATATTTTATATAAAAAGAAATATATATACTATATATAATAGATATATATATATTTATATAATAATAGA